>JZKD02S1972630.1:12940-25060 GCA_000966675.3 Picea glauca | reverse complement strand
GCTGCTTTAATGGGTGAATGAATAATACTCCAGTTTGAATTTGATTTTATATGGATTATGGGTGACCACCCCAACCCTTGTTACAATTGTGGTGTGCATTGTGTGTTTGCAATGTTAGTGGCATCCCTAAGAAACTAGTCATATGTTAATAGGAATGGGGCAATGGTTGGCGCATTTTAGAATTTGATCTTATGCAAACTTTGGATTATTGGGATTGTATTGTTAATTGGAAATGGTAATGGAACATGATTTGGATAGCGCATTTGGATCGTACTATCCATGAATGAAGACCAAGGGAGAAGCAACGTCCAATAAATTCACGTCACTCTTACTCCCCTCGAGCCCTCCACCCTAGCCATTTGCATTGCCCTCTGTTAGTTGTTGTTGCTCCGCCTTTCTCAGTCATGGAAGAGGTATACCTCCTAGTCATTTCTCCTTGCGCCATCTTCTACAGGTATGGGGTTTCTCTTATTTCTCCATCCATGAAATTCCCTCTGCCCTTAAATTAAAATGTTGGCTCTGGTTGCTCGTGGTCTGTGTAATTCTCAAGATGTCATGATGTTTTATTTTGGGACTGTGTATTTATGGTTACATCCTTGGTTTCCTATGGTGGTTGTTATGAGACTATTGGCATTAAAAAAATGGTCACGGTATATTTTTTGTGTGTAATTGTTCGCAAATATTTGTTGAGTAAAATTTTTTGGTTGGGCCTACCTTACCTATGGTTCTTTGTTGTGGGTTTGATCTCCCTGTTGAAATGGGTCATCTTTGTCTTACCTCTAGGTTTTGTGAATACTCCAACTATAAATTAACATTACTAGTCTCTATGGTTAATATACTCATGCCATAACCTCAACCCTGTGACTATTGAGGTGAAGCACATGTGGAGTGAAATTTTTGTGCTATGCAACTACCAAACCCTCTGTTTAATTTCCCACTGTCTCTACCACTTACTGGCATTGATATATATCGAACCGTACACATTACAGTGAATGTGTTTCTTACTCCAGTTTGAGTTTGGTGAGAGAATTGTTCTTGTTCGGTTACTTGGGCACATGTTTAATTGGTCTCTTGCTTGGAAATTGTGGAAAGAGTCTTGTACTCACCTATTCATTGGAAGTTACAGTCTATTGAAGTCTGTGTTTCTGATAGCAAATGTTACTTATCTTGGTTAAATCGTCATGTTTTATTGTTTGTGAAAGCACCTGTGTTTGAAATATCTAATTCTCGAATTGAATAATACTGCCCAGAATGAAATTAAAAAGGGTTGCAGTGAACGGTGGTTCAATTTAATGATGGCTATGAGTTTTGTTTTGGGAGCACTGTGTGTGACCCTGTGCAATTTAAAGGACCTTTGTTGGAGTTGATGTTATGAATCGTGGCTCGTCCACTCTAATATTATTGGTGTATTCTTGTAGCTATTATGATGTTGTTCGTCGATTATGTTATATAATGACAGTATTGTTATCATGGTTACTTTGGTTAAATGATTATGGGAATATCAAATAGTTTACTGTATAATATAGTTTGGAGGCCAGTGAGCAATTTTGTTAAAGAAAGCATCAGTTTGGGTTATTGTTTTGGAAACAAAATATGGTTTAAACTTCAAAATTTTGGATAGAGATATATTTTGATTGCATCAGAGATAACATGTTTTGATTTTCACTTGAATAGTATCTGTAAATTTTCCCTATCATTCTACCATTTTTCGCTAATTACACTCCCTCCACGATCCCGATTTCACTTATTTCATCCATGTTTTGTAATATAAATTTTAAAAGATGAGTCTGTGTGAAATAAAGGGAAGTTGATATGACAAGGGTTGAGGACTGATATTCTGGACATTTTTAAATACACAGTTAATTTGTTTATTAATTGTTGAACAATATTCATACTTTGATCCTGTCCATGATATCATTTTTTGCTAACTACAAGCCCTATATATTTCCCATGAACCCTATCATTCCCTGTTCTCGTAGCAATTAATAAATGATGTATTATGGATGGATTTGCATGTATCTAGTGGTAATTTTAGAGACAACTTTTGATTCATGTAAGAAGAGTTTCATGTATGGTTTAATTAAGAGATTTATTACTGACAAACGGTTACTACAGGATGAGATTTTTCAGTAGAGGCAATAATGGTCAAAATAACAAAGGCAAGGGAAATTGGAATCGAGGCCATAGGAGGCCTAGATTTTCTATCCATTTTGACGTTGACCCGCAAGAATTGAACCAATTGTTCCAAGCTAGGTTCTTTAATTGGGTTGGCCATGAGATACTGCACCCTCGACCAGAAAGGCCCCCTTTATAGCCTCCTCAGAATATTCTCGGCATTCATGTTCCTCCACATGTGTCTTTGCAGCCCAAAGTCCCCGCAAATGATGGTTGGAAAGAAATTGTCCACCAACCTATCTCTCACCATATTGGTTGGCCTGCTGTGTCATTTCCTTTACCACCACCAATTAACCCCAATGTTCAAATTTATCCTGTTGTTTCGCCACTACAATTCTCGAACGCTAGCAAAAGATTGAAAACCTAGATTCCACAACTAGTGCAAGACAAAGGAAAAGCAGTGGCCTCCCCCTCTAGTCCATCAATTGACTCCTCCAAATCAGTGTCCTCCTGCCTCCACCTCAAGGATGACTTCTCCCATGTGATCAGTGAAATACAGTCTCAAAGGTCTAACCAACCAAAGGCCACTCAAGAGAAGTCAATTGGGGACAACAATGAGAAGAGAAAGTATGCCTCGCAAAGCAACAAATATGGGTTCTAATTTTTTTTTTAATATTTTTCAGTGATGAGGACAATATTTAATGGTTTTCAACATATTTTGGACAACAAGCCTTATTTTTGGATATTTTGTGGATAATGTGGATATATTGTTTTTTTGGATATGATATAAATTATTTTTGATATTTAAATATCTAGTTTAATAATCCACAGGAGTTACAAGGGTGTCATATGGTTTAAATGATTATCTTTTGTGATTTATATTTGATGATTAATAAAGAAGAATTGATGGGAGTCACAAGGGGTCCCACCTATTTTAGTTAGTATTAATTAAGACCCTTAATTATATATTGTTATTATTTATTTCTCCTAAACCAATTTGTTAAGTTAATTGAATTAACTAACAAAAGTAGTTGAACTACTTCAACTAATTGGGAAAAAGAATAAAAGCTCAATTGAATGAAGAGACAGGGGAGAAAAAACTAGAAGGAGAACCACAATATTGAGGTTTGCTCTCTAATGTTTGAGATAGTTTCGGTTTTCTTTCACTTCTGAATATTTGAAAGCCTAATCCTTTGGATGACAGTAGGGTCTTATTGAAGGCAGCAAGATTCAAAGTTAAATTATATCTTTTAGAAGCTTGTCTTTAAGGTGTTTAACTTGTTCTTGATAGTCTGTGTACTCTTGTTTGTTTATGAATTAATTTTCATATCTGATAAAGAATATTTTGCAGAGTCCAGTGGACGCATGTTTTGCCAAGTTAATTCAGATCATTAGAATTTAGTTTCATTTCGATGTCAGAGTATTTTTGTATGGTGCCCATCGAAGATCTCTAAATATGACTTTGGTCCCTACCCTCGTAGGGGTTTGTAAAGAAGGAATACATTTTTATGTATCTCAGAATTGAATAAAATCGATTATTGTCCTGTCTCATATTTGTGTTTATTGACTTGGTTCTTCATTTTCATTTATGTCTCTATGTCTATTTTAATTGTAAAACCTGTAGACATATAGCTAGTTTAATTTTCAGTTTATTTATGTTGTTTCAAATATAAACTTTTAAAAATCAACCTCGATCCTCTGTAATTAATAATCTTGGATTGGGTGAATATTTTGAGGCTATAAACCCTGGGTAACATTCCCATCTATCTTGTCCTAGCCAAATACAATTCGAAAATGATTAAGTAAGGTCTCTCATACATTTTCCTCAACACCACTACCTATGGGGAGTCATATGAAAGGATGCACCTGAGTCAACCAACCATGCCTCATGATTTGCATGTGTGCTTGAAGAATCCAAATACACATCCCCTCCTTCTTCCTTGGAGGTATTTTCTTCTGTAGAAGGAGATTCTTCAGATCCCTTCTTTTTCTCAACTTTGGATCTGCACTGCTTCTTATATTGCCCTTATTTTCCACATCTCTATCATACCTTTACAAACTTTCCGGGAGACTCGGATCTCCCACTTGAGGACTTAGATATATTTCTTTCCTGGGAGTGTCCTCTTGCAAATAATGCATTTTTGATATGTCCTTCCATGTTCTTCCGTCTCATCTCCTCCAACAACAAGGATGAGACCACTTCATCAAACTTTAAGGTAGTTGTATTACTACCTATGGCCACAACCAGACTATCTCACAAGTCTAGTAAAGAGCATAGTAAACTAATACACTTATCTTCATCTGAAACTTTAATCTCAACATATACTAACTAACTTACCAACATATACTAACTAACTTACCAAGTCTCCATCTCTCATCCTCAAGTTATACAACTTCTTTCTCGGGGATTGTTTATTTACTAGGGACAACTTCCCCAACTTATCCCATAAATATTTGGTTGTAGATTCCTCTGACACATTCAATAATATTGAATCTGAGAGACACAGTCGGATTGTGCTCTTCGCCTTCTGATCCAACTTTTTTCAGTCATATGTTGAAGTTCTTGTAGGTGGAGTACCTGGATCCACCGTGATCCATTAATATCTTTCCACCAACAGATCTTCCATCTTGAGCTTCCACAGCTCAAAAATTTACCCATTAAACTTCTCGATCTCCATTTTCAAACTGCTCGCCATTTATTTTCACCTAAAAAATCAATACCACTGATATCCCACTGTAACAAGGATTATCACAGTCCCGAGCCAAACCCTTGACCACAAAGGTGTCCCCCTGAAGCCAACAAATCTCCGATACCAAATGTATATTTTAACCTTGTACAATATTTTACTGCAAAAATAATTTCAATAAAAGAACAGAAAATATACAATGGAAAATACACACATTACATAGATATTTTTCCCCTAGAAACCCAAACCAGGAAAACCAACATATTATATATTCATTCATAGTGATACATTGTTTACAATACAATATACATATAGGAGCCAGCGACATACAAAACCCTAACCCAATGACCTGGATTAGTCAACAACCCTAATTCCTTAACCGAAAATAGAAAAGCATCGACAAAAACAATGTGATGAAAAACCGCCTAACAATGGACACGAAAATCGAGACGACAGGAAAAACGAGGCAAAAATGACACACGTTTCCTGAGGAAAACAATTATTGGGGGCGTTTCCCTCGAACCCCAACAAAGGGGGTATATCACCCCCTTGCAACCCTCGAACGAGGGGCCTAGCATCCCCCCTCAAACCCACCTGCGCGCCCGACGCAACGTAGAAAACACTAGATCTAATCATGCAAATAATATAACACATACCCAACAACAACAAGACCATATAATACATATATGAAAGTATTTTGGAAAAATTTTGGAGCCTTGAGCAATGGCCTAAAATATCTACCTTCATATGGTTAATGGTCAATGAGAAGAACCTAACATGGGATGAAATCATCAAGAGAAGGTATGAAGGACCTTCAATCTACTTGATGTGGAGGGAGAAAGGGGAATCCTAGGAGCACATGTTTAATAATTGTAGGGAGGTCATAGTAATTTTGGATAGGGGAGTAGTTATATTCAAATAGTCAAACAAGATTCAAGGAGAAATCATCCAAACTATAAAACAATGGAGAGTTAACCCCTTTAAAAACTCTATCATGAATAAGTTATGGAACTCTTTCCTGGGATTTTTAATATGGAATGAATGGAAGAAATGTAATAGAATAATTTTTAAGAAGAAATATCAGAACTTAGATAGGATTTGTGAGTTGATGTAGACTAATGCTTGAGAATCGATTATGGAAACTACATGGAACAAGGATGACTTGACACCTTCATATTCAAACTCAATCATCTTTAATAACTGGAAAATTGATCGATGCACTAAGATCCCAACTTGGATAAAAATACCTCCCATATCATGCTCCAAAGAAGCATGGGAACCTCCTCCAACTTAGTACATCAAGTTGAATTTTGATGATGCCTCAAAGGGAAAATTGGGGCCCTCTAGGGAAGAAGGGGTATTTCGAGACTCTACAAGGAACATACTTAGGACATATGCAATCTAGTTAGGCAACAATTTGAATAATGAAGCAAAATTGGAAAGTTCGCTAAAAGGTTTGCAAGTAGTGAAGGAAGTGGATTATAGGTCTCTAATAATGGAAGGTGATTCCAAGTTTATTATTGAGGACTTCAAGAAAAGCATCAATGGATCTAGTCTAGAAAAAGTCTTGATTAACTAGAAATTAGCGCCAAGTCTAGGGAAGATACCCTAACTCATCACCTATATTATGGCGATCACACCCTACCAAATCAAGCGTAAAGGAAACACATTGGAAAATAATTTAGAAAATGAGGGATTCAACGGGATTCAACCAAAGCAACATATCAAATGTATGGTGTTGGAACGATGAAATTTCCACTCAACTCGAGGATGATTTCCTAATAATAAATGAGAATCACAACCTTCACCCACAAGGGTTGTTAACTGGTGGGGAGGTGATTGCGGTCGCGTGTTACTTTGCTTCCACCACAAGGAAAAATTATGGTTTTGAATATTTGAGGAGGGAGGGAGTACGGGATTCCTCCAACTAGAAGAAAACATAATGTTTTCACGAGCCATGGATACGTAATGGTATAGGCCAATGTTTACCATGAATGTTGAGAGGAGTCATTATCAGGATGGAAATGATAGTGGGAGATTCAGTGGAAATTTTTTCTCGATGAGGAGTGGAGAAATGATGGACAACGGGCTCTGAATTAGAGAAGAGAAGAATAGTTATCTAGCGGGGGCACTGCGAGGGGTTTCATAAGTTTATTGATGTGCTTGGTATGGAGACACAGGGAAGTATGGAGGTTGGACCTTAGTGCTCCTTGGGTGCTCACCCACCTTGGATCTAGGTAATTATGTTTGCTCTTTATTGTTCATAACATTGGTGTCTTGTTTCATTTCATTCATGTAGCTGAGGGTGCGTGGGTTATCCTTTTCCCTCAACTTTGTAGACTACTACTTGGTGGGTTTTTTTTTGGTTGGCTTATGGATGGGATTGGGAAGGAGGACAATTTATTGGGCTATAGTGGAGGGAGTAGGGATTCCTCCAACTAGTAGCAAACATAATGTTTGCACGAGCCATGGATACATAATGGTATAGGCCATGGTTTACCATGAATGTTGAGAGGGGAAATTATCAAGATGAAAATGATAGTGGGAGATTCAGTGGAAATTGTTTCATGATGAGGAGTGGAGAAATGATGGACAACGGGCTCTGACTTAGAGAAGAGAATAATAGTTGGATATCTGAGGCATTGTGAGGGGTTTCATAGGTTTATTGATGTGCTTGGTATGGAGACACGGGGAAGCATGGAGGCTGGACCTTAGTTCTCCTTGGGCACTCACCCACCTTAGATATAGGTAATTATGTTTTCTCTTTATTGTTCATAACATTGGTGTCTTGTTTCATTTCATTCATGTAGTTGAGGGTGTGTGGGTTATCCTTTTCCCTCAACTTTGTAGACTACTACTTGGTGGGTTTCTTTTTGGTTGGCTTATGGATGGGATTGGGAAGGAGGACAAAAAATTGGGCTATAGTGGCCAGGATTTGTGCTTGTTTCAGTATAGTTCTCATCAAGGTTGTTGTAGTCCTATAGGGGTTGTCGAATTTGGTTTAGGTTTTCCATAATTGGGATAAGATGACTCTCGGGTCTAGTAGAGGGGGAGAGGTCATAAGAAGCCTAGTGATAACAAGACATGTGAGGCCTCATCCTCTAAGAAATCTCAGTGTACAACAAGGGCTAAAAGAGGGGCTTGGGAGGCAAAGCAATGTATTTGGAAAATTGCCCGGCTTTAGCCAAAGCTCAAGTCGATGAGGTGGAAAACTCAATTCGAGATAGAAGAAAGAATACGTTTGTAATACCCTTAGGTTGAACCCCATTGTAAATATAAATGTAATTGTATATATAGGATGATGAGCCAGGATACTTTGGGGCCAGAGTGCCTTTGTATGAATGTATTTTGAGGCCATAGTTCTTATATGGTTATTGGGTTGGTGAACCTGAAGTTGAAAGGCCAACGAGTCTATTTTTGTAAAATGCAATCACACACAATTTTAATGAAAACTTGTTGCAGACCAACCATGTAAAATAGTATGGGGGGGATAAACTCCACCAGAATGGGAAAGGGGGGCTAAGAGTCTGGGGAAAAGGGGCTAAGCTAGGGGGCTTAAGCCTAATGGAATATTTTATTAATATTCTCAAAAATCTATACAGTATAAAGTATGGATATTTAAATATATCCTAAGTCCTTATGTTGAGGAACATATCACCTTGTGAGGGAATCCATGTGGAACCAAGCTAATTCCCAACATGACAAGTGTCAAGTTGGGAACATGAAAATGTAATTGAGGAAATTCAGTTCCTTTGATCATATTTCCATGATTATTCACACCTCACTACCTCCATGATACTATCATGTGTAACTTCATGTTGTTAGTACTGTACCTATACTTGTACATGTACCAAGACCTTGGTTAGATTTGGAGATGGAGTGAAGAGATGGGTTGTCAATCCCATAGGACATTGAAGAAGCGGGTTGGTGGGCCCATAGGACATTGAAGAAATGGGTTGTCATGTCTGTAGCACACTAAAGAAGCGGTTTGTCAGGCCCATGTGCATTCTCTTTAGGTGAGAGAACTATTGGGAATTGATTTCCCAAGGTGCCAAACTGCAGCTACATGGCTCTAAGACTTCATGTCCAACTTGTTGTTGAAGCCTCGGGATGGAAGTGGGGAAAATGAAGAACTATTGAGTAGAGAAGGGGCACACTTCCTAAGGTGGGACATGCATGTGGGGAATGAGGGACTGTAGACTGTTTGTTTGAGTTGGCACGTGTGTCTGAGTTTGTATGTTGTTAAAGATACCTTAGCCTGGTTAGAAACCATTTACCTAGGCGAAATTTAGCCCCAACTCAGGGGTGACTCACTGCTGAGAGTTTAAGAGCAGTGTGGTCTAAGGCTGGGAGGAACGTGGAAGCTCTGCACACAGTTGTTGTTCTTTTTACTAAAGATAAGTGTTTACTATGTGTGAATTTATGTGTTTTGTTAATATTTATTCAATTATTCTTATGGGTTTTTATGTATATGTTGTAATTGTATATATATGTTGTTATCGAAATTAATCTAAGAAATTGGAGAAGTATATCAGTTACTTAAATGGTATCAGAGTTCGAATTTTTTTTGTTTGGCGATGCCTAGTCTGGGTGGTTGGAGACATTACAAAGTGGTATCAGAGCCTAGTTTTTAACAATGAACTTGGATGGGCCAAGTTAGAAGAATGTTGAAGCGAAAATTCGCAGAGAATTAATTTCTGGAGTATGTATGCAACTTGTTTGATTAAATTATTGCAGTAAAATTGAGAGAAATATCATGGGTAATGTGAAGAATCGAGCCCGGAAATTAAAAATAAGCGATTTCAATCTCTAATGGGAAAAACTTGGGCCTGTAGATGGTCGAATTTTTGAGTTTATAGAGCAGCCATGGAGCCTATGACAAAATTGAAGAGAAATTGGGAAAATGTCCCCAATTATATGGTGGAAATTCTTGGAGAATTCATGAGTAATGCAAGAAATGAATCGAGAATTAAAATCTCCAAATTTTAATGGAAATCCAAGAAAGAAATTTCAAATTTAGGTGATTTACAAAGTAGGCAAAATTGGAAAATTTTGGGTATGTTTCCCATATGATGACGTCAACATGACGTGGAGGCCACATGTCAGTTTATTTGGAAAAAGAAAGACATGTATTGCCATAGTGGCAGGTACATCTTGGATGGGATGAGAGTTGGCAGGTGATTTGGAGCCATGTGGCATGCCAACTGTTATTCCCATGAAAACGCAATAAGATCTTGGAATTTATCTAAGTGTTAAGTTATTTTTAAGCACAGAGAGAATCGATGGTATGGTATCCCCGCGGACCCACGAACCGGCAGTAAGAAGTGGAAAATTAGCTAAGCCCTAAGGATTTATCAGGAAGATGAGTGGTTGTAGTTCTAAGAGTAAAATAAATATGGGATCACCCAAACCCGTGGTGAAATTTCAAAATTTGACTAAGTGTCAAGACTTCATGGGTGTGAAGGATATCGCGAAGGTGATGAAGCATAAGAAAATGATCGCGAAACTGTGATGGGATCTTAGATAAAATGACTAAGTATAGTTGTATAATGGATACAGTTGAACACCACAGTGCCTTTTGGAGGAGGTGGAAGTTATAACATGAATGAAATAAGAAAAACTTTTAAGTATGGGAGCAAGTTAAGGGCGGCGAAATGCAAGAGTGTATTTTGCAGACCGAGGAAATTTGAAGGGAAGAAATAAATACCTTAGACCCATGGTGAAATATTTTAACAGTCAAGATCTAACTCGAAGATAATTAGATGGTGGTTGAGCATCGAAGCTAGGATGCTCGAGCTAACAAAATTGTCTTCCTTGTAATTCCATTAATAGTCTTCCTACTCAAATATTTTGAAGGGGGGAAACAAGAATTAGTTATGTGGATTCGTGGACAACAGAGTCCATGTATTCACTCAAGAATATAAAGAAAAAAGATATTAATAATTATCAAGAAATCAGAAATAAATTATTTCTGATAAAATTCTAAAGATTTTGTAGAACCAAGAACATAATTCGACGTAAGCATAATTTAACAAGAAGATTAGTAAACCAAGACATGGATGATGCCCAAGGAACTTACAATTATGAAGATGAAGGCATAATATTTTGTATGGGTGTGGATGTTGCGGTAACAGAATCCAATGGGCATGGAGAAGACAGAAAGTAAGAGAGCATGAACTTGGTGGAGACAATAAAAAGTTTGCAAAAGAATGTCCAAAGTTACAAAGTTGATAACAAGAAGCTTATGAAATCCAAGGAGCAAAAATAAGGCTTTAACATCAAGTTAATGCATATCTTGAAAAGAATAGAGAAGAAGATGGATAAGGAGACCGAGTCAAGCAAATCACGAAGTCTCTGGTCTCATGATAAGACGAGATGAACCAGAAGTGTTAGTAGGCATCACCATCACTCCCCAAGGCATTCAACTAGGAGAACACACAATAGTTCAAGTCCATCCCCTGTCAGGAAGCATAAAAAGAATTCTGTAGATAAGAGGAGAAGAACTAGAAGTGTTAGTAGGCATCACCATCACTCCCCAAGGCATTCAACTAGGAGAACACACAATAGTTCAAGTCCATCCCCTGTCAGGAAGCATAAAAAGAAGTCTGGAGTGGATGAGCTATAGGGAGAATGAATAAAATCAAACCACCTACATTTGATGGTGAACACAAGAAGGATGAGGATGCTAAGACCTGGTTGTTGGGCATAATAAAGTATTTTCAGTTGCATAATTACTCTTCACAGGCAGAAGGAAGAATTGTCATATATCAACTCAAAGGAAAAGCATCAATGTGGTGGGATTAGTTTGTACAAGTGCAACACATTGATGAGAAAAATGTTACTTGGAGAGAATTCAAAAGGTATTTTCAAAATAAGTACTTAACCAAACAATACTATGATAATAATATGAAGGAGTTCTTTAAACTCAAGTTTGGGAGTATGACCATAGATGAGTATGAAAGGAGATTCTTAGAGCTGCTAAAATATGTTTCTTTCATAAAGGATGAACACGTTAAGATTCAGAGGTACCTGAGTGGAATGCAATCATTTATCAGTGATACGATATAGTATGATGATCCCAAGACACTAGAAGAAACCATAAGGGGAGATAAATGCATGTATGATCAGCATAGAGGAAGACCGACTTTCCAAAAGGCATGGGAAGACAACAAGAAGAGAAAGATGGAACAGAGGAGGAAGGGGACAAAGCCACCATTCTTTTGAAATAATTCTCAAGGACAACCAGCTCCTAAGGAACCCAAGTTGATTGATACAATGGGTCAAAGACCAAGGAAACCACATATTCAATGATGGGGTT
>JZKD02S1972630.1:0-12930 GCA_000966675.3 Picea glauca | reverse complement strand
ACATTGCAAACACACAATGCACACCACAATTGTAACAAGGGTTGGGGTGGTCACCCATAATCCATATAAAATCAAATTCAAACTGGAGTATTATTCATTCACCCATTAAAGCAGCCTAACCCATTTTGCAAGAGATAATCAAGACCGCCTTTTCACTGTTTTCACAAACTTGCCAAAAAATTCATTTCGTAAGCGTTTTATCTATGATGCGAAGTGAATGATCTATAGAATTTTTGATGCAATCAAAACATAGGTAAACAAAATATAAGTTTCGCTTCTCCACCAGTGCCATTAGTCAAACAGGGGGTCCCACCTACTTGTATATTATTAATATAATTTAAATAATAAGGCTTGACAATCATTTGCGAGCATGGTACCCAACGTTGTGCTTTAATGCGTCAACAAAACGATGAATCCACAGGGAAATCTATTCCCAACATATTAAGAACTCAAAATATCTGGTTTCGGCACAGGTCGGTGAATCATAGATTAAGGAAACAATGACCAGAATGATTATGCAACAGGGGGAAGTGAGGCAGTTTAAGGGAAATAATGAGACGAGATTTTGGGGAATAACTCATGAAAAGTGGTACTGAGGGGGTTTGACCCTGTACGCATAACATTCGGTCAGTCTCAATCACAATAATTCTTCATTTTTCAAGGAGATTTTCTGGTATGCTCTCTTGGATCTCAGGATGGAGGGAAGAAAGGGTTATAACAAACTGGGGAAGAAGACCAAATCATCTATCTAACAGTAGTACTGAAAGAAAAAGCGTTCTCAACGTTGTCTAGAAGGAGAACATCGTGAAAATGGTGCAAAATTTATTGTCTTTGATCAACAATACTTGTAGAGTGGTATTGTTTTGGCAAAGTTGATCTAGAATCTTATTCCCGAAAAACATCAAAACCCAAAAAGCAACAAAATGAAATAACAGAAAAAATAAAAGCATGGATTGAAAAGCTAATAAAACAAAGCACATAAACAGGAAAACCAAAAATATATGTACAACAATGATTCTCATATGACGTTAAGCCTTCAATATGGATCTACATAGTGCTTTAAGTGGGAACCATTGGTTCTATAAGAAAATACGCGCTCTTCCAAGTCCTTTAAAAGATAAGAGTTTGCACTAAGGACAAAAGCAATTTTGAAAGGGCTTAGCCAATTTTTTTGAAACTTATAATGTCTCCCCTTGTCGGCATGGGATGAGTCCCAAAATAAGACTTTCTCGTTCACCTTAAATTTGACAGCCTTGTCTTGTTTATTAAAATATTTTTTTACAGTTTGTTGTCTTCTTTTTATGTTCTGTAGGGAAAAATTTCTTTGCTCTTCTAGGGATAATAGTGTATTTATTCTTTGGGGGACATTTGAAGAATTCAACTCTTCAACCTGTAGCGTCAGTCGTAGAGAGGAGAGCTCCATATAAGTAGGAATAATGACTTCTTGTCCATAAAAAAGATGGAAGGGAGTGCAACCTGTGCCTTCCTTGGAGGTAGTGCGGTCTGCCCAAAGGGCATAAGTGAGGAGGGTGTGCCATTGACGAGGCTTATCTTCAATGAGCCTTTTTATGATCCTGACCAGATTCTTGTTGGTAGACTCAGCCTTCCCATTTCCTTGGGGGTAATAAGCAGATGAAGTGAAGTGTTTAACTCCCATCTTAGCTAAAAATTGAGTTAATTTCACAGAAATGAAAGCTGGACCATTATCTGTGATAATTTCTAAAGGAATGCCAAATCTAGAGAAAATATTAGTTTCCAGGAAAGAGATTACTTGTTCATCCTGTGAATGCCTAAGAGGGACAACTTTAGTCCACTTAGTGAAATAATCGGTGGGTATTAGAATAAAAATATACGTTGTAGAAGACAGAGGATTAATAGGCCTAATTAAATCAAGGCCCCATTTGGAAAAGGGAAAATCCAGAAGGATCGATTGCAATGGCGTAGCATAAAGATGTTCTTTCCAAGCAAATTTTTGGCATTTTTCACAAGACCTTGCGAATTTATATGAATCCTGGAAAATCGAAGGCCAATAATAACCATTCCTTATTATTTTAAAAGAAGTGGGCTTAGAAGAAAAGTGGCCACCAACATGGATGACGTAATCAGAAGACCCATTTGTTTCACATAGTAATTTATGTGCCTCTTCATCGTTTACACATCGAAGTAATACACCATCAGCAGACCTTCTAAACAAGAAGTCTCCTAAAATAACATATCAAGAGGATTTTAGGAGGAATATTCTCCTTTGATGAGGTTCTAAATCATCTGGGCATTTTTGATATTGCTAGTAATACACCAGATTTTTAGACCAAGGGTGTTCAACTATAGAAAGGGTCTGATTTTTGATATAGAACAGTGCTGAAAGAGGGTTATCCTGATCGTCAATCTAGTCACGTTGCTCAGGATGTTGAGCTAAGTGAAGGGCTAGGTCTCGTCCCTTGATCATTTTTGAAGTCATGATCATTAAATCATGCTCCTGAATCTTGGAAAGCCAATGTGCAAGTTTTCCTGAAAGATATGTTTGTGAAAGTAGAATCTTTATAGCAGGAAAAGGGACTTTTACCTGCATATGTTTGCGTAGAATAAAGTGGCGAAACTTTTCTATAGCCTTAAGAAGAGAAAAATCATGTTTCTCAATATAGGAATACTTGAATTCATCGTTTGAAAAACTTTGGCTCATGTAAGATAAAGGTTTTTCATTATCCTGGTCATCACCTTGTATGAGAATAGCAGAAACTGCCTCCTCCGTGGCATTAGTGTAAATGATAAATTCTTTCTCAAAATCTAGTTTTGCCAGAACCAGTGAAGAATTGATTTCTTTCTTAATCCTAATGAAATCATTTTCAGCGTCATCTGTCCAAGAAAAAGAGCGACCGTGTTTTAAAATATTATGTATTGGTTTGACCATTAAAGCAAAATCAGAGACAAATCTACAGACAAAATTGATCATGCCCATAAAGGCTTGAACCTCCTTCTTGGAAGTAGGGGCAGGAAGGTTTAGAATAGTAGTGATCCTCTTGGGATCTATGATTATTCCTGAATCAGAGACGATATGTCCAAGGATCTTTCCCTCGGTGACACACAAAATGGATTTGGAAGGATTTAAGGAAATGTCAAATTTCTTGCATCGCATAAGAATTTTTTGAAGATGACCAAAATGATCTAATCGGTTCTTCGAGTAAACATTTAAATCATCTAGATATACTTGGATAATATTACCAATCAGATCGTCAAAAGCTATATGCATAGATCTTTGTAAGGTGGCACCTGCATTAGATAAGCCAAAATGCATGCGTTCATAAGAAGATGTTACCCAACGTGTAGTGAAAGTGGTTTTGTATCTATCCATCCTTCTTACCTTGATCTAATTATAACCAGAGAAACCATCAAGTAAGGACATCATTTGTGACCCTGCAACTTGCTGCAAAATCATTTCCATGTTAGGGAGAGGAAAATGGTCTTTTACGCTTGCTCTATTCAACACGGGAAAATCAATGCACAATCAGATCTGAACAGTTGTCTTCCGAGAAGGGACCAAATTGGAAACCCACTCAGAATATTTAACCGGAAAATTTATACCAGCCTTCAAATTGTTTTCCAACTCCTTCCTAATAGTAGCTTCAAGTGTGGGGTTAACGGGTCTTTGTTTTTTCCTAACTGGTTTTATCCCTTCCTTGATAGAAATGGCATGTTGTATGAGATCAGGATCAAAACCACGAAGATCCTCATATGACCAAGAAAAAAAATCTTGAAATTCATGAAGTAGATTAGTGAATTTCAACTTTTCTTCATCAATACATTGGGAACCTATCTTAACATTCTTGGGGGAATCGGGTGTTCCAATGTTCAAGGAAATGGTTTTACCCACACTCCTTTTTGACTCCTCTTCTTTATGCATTTCTTTTTTGCCTATGTCACTCGACGAAAATGAACTTTCGAGAGGAGTCAAGCCTTTCCGAATTTTGTCGTTTTCCATGGATATAATCTCCTTGGGATTAAATGGTTCATTTTGTATGAAAGCATAGATGCCTTCATCACTAGGGAAGACCTGCCATGACTCTACATTATCAGGAATGTGAGGACGATATAAAGATTGAAAAGTACAATCAGGTCTTTGAGGCAGAAGTTGTCGAGTGGGAGATGTTGCAAATACAACTAACCTGTCAGCCATTGAATTAAGTTCCCTTTTAACATGAGTGATGTTAAATGATAATAAGTTCGAGATAAGAGTCCAAACAACTTGGGTGTAGTGTTTCATCAACTTATTTCTAGGAGAGTATATTTTACATACAAGGTTCAAAACAAGTTCAGAGTCCCCAAAAACTGTAAGGTGTCCACAACCTAAGTTATAAGCATTTTCAATGCCTACCAATAATGCTTCAAACTCGGTGATGTTGTTCGTGCAAGCAAATTCTAACCTATAAGAAAAGTTGTGAATTTTACCTATAGGTGAGTATAAGATAATTCCAACTCCATTACCTTCATTGGAGCATGATCCATCGAAGTGCATATGCCACATACCATCTTCCAGATCAATTTGGTCCAGGGTAGTGTCACCCTCATTCGTAAAGATGGAGTACACTCCTAAGTCTTCCTTGACATAGTTTATGTTAGGTTGTGGAATGCTCTCTATGTATGGTGAGATTATTCCTTCCCTTAGGACTATAATATTCTTTCCATTCTGAGGAACGGATAAGTGTGTCCCTTCAAGTGAAATATATCCACCTGTCAAGGCTTTCTAGTCTCTTCCTAAGAAGATAGAATAGTTACTTACTGGCATGTCGATTACCTGGATGTTGAGGGTTGTCCTTATTTCAGGATGCGCACACAGAACTAAAGTCGCGTCTTTGATTTCACCTATAGTTGATTGTTGTAGACTGTTATATGAGAGCATGCTTCTAGAATTTTCATTAGTACATGATAAGCCTAGCTCTTCCATGATGATTTTCGACATTACGCTTGGACCCAAACCGCCGTCAATTAGGAAACAATGGGCTATTTTATCCATAATTTTTACATAAATAAAAAATGGAGGGTTTTTTACAGGGTGTCTAAAATTATTTACACCTATTTTATTTACAGTGGAATCCTCTTCTTTCATCTCTTCAAAAAGATTGGCTATAGTGGAAGCTTTACCTTCCATAAAGTTATTGAGATGATTTTGTTGTTTAGGGACGACAACCATGTCCAAAAGAGTTGCATTGGATTTGATATTACCCAATTTGTTGAGGATGTTGTATTTGGAAGAGGGAAGAGGGGAAGAAACTCCTTGACTATCGAGATTTTTTGTAGCTTGTACAATAGCAACTTGCAAAGATGAGCTGGAACTAGAAGAAGTACGAGGGGGTCATATTTTCCTTTAGAAGCATAAGATTTGTTCCTAGTGTTTATGATCATAACATCTTCCGGTTCTGCCCAATCTATAACAACAATGGTGGTTTCGGGCTTCTTGCCAAATATTTTATCTCTGACATTCTTCTTAGCCTCACAATTACTTTCTTCATTATTTTCCTCGCAGAAGTTACACCAACTGTGAGACATGATAGCTTTGGGTTGAAAGTTGTTTTCATTAGTATTCCTAAAAGGTGTTGAGGAAGAAGATGATGCCCCAGGATTAAGTGAAGGGACATTTCCCTTTCATTCATATGCTATCATTTGATTGTTCATATCTTGCACAAGTTGTAGGAGGGCATACATGTCTATTTGTTTAACTGATTCCCCCTTGGGGAGACCTGTTCTTTCTATCTATTCTTCATATTCTAGACAAGTATGAAGAGCAGAACGAAGATTGTCAATAGCTTTTTCTTCAAGCCTATGCCGATAAGGGGGAGGTAGAGCATTATAGTAATGCATGAAATCAACTTGGTTCTAGGGGTGAATAAGTTCGGGGATTTGATTATACAACTTGGTGAAGCAAAGGTTGAAAGACTTAATAGTCTCACTGTCCTTGTATGCAATGTTATTATATTCATGTAATTGTTCGGTTGGGCTCTTAGACTGCTCGTAAGTGGACTTGAACTAGTAAACTAACTCTTCCCAAGTGGAAAGAATCTCGGGAGGGAGATCAAAAAAATCTTTCGTTGCTTTCCCTTCAAGAGAGTTGAAAAATAAGTGCATGCAAATATCATTATAATTAGCTCTGATATCATGACATGAATTAGAGAATGCTACCAAGTGTTCATTTGTAGTGACTGTATTATTTTCTGAAAACCTGGGTAGATTCTCTTTAAATTTTGGTAATGGATGAGTAGTAGGTGCTAGTTTCAAGGGAGAGGATATGTGCCATGGGGTGGTAGTAGCATCTTCCTTGAATTGAAAAATCTCGTACTTCTTTATGATCTTAATAAGGTTGGTAGTAGATTGGAAAAGAACTTGGTGACTGTATATACTACCAATTTCTGACGAAGTCAAAGGTTGAGATGATGAGGCACCTCCACTACCACCATAGCCACCCAAAAATGCCATTTTGGGAGTGATGGGTAAGGGGGAAAAGGGTGAACTAGAAGAGTAAGAAAAAGTTCTCCTTAGAGTACTTTCTTGGGTTGAAAAAATGGCCTTCCTCCTTCCTATTTCAATGATAGGAGTGGCTTCAGGGGACAATCCTCTTCTTCTTCTAGAGATGCAAGGATTTGAGGACATGAAAAAGAAGACCAAGGATTTAGGAAAGATAAGGTTATTTCTGATTTCTAGGTTGCCTTTTCCTCGCTTTCCAACATTCACGAATACTTATGTATTGTTCAACCACTTCCCAAGAGTGCTCAAGCTCAGCCCAGTTGCTAGCAGTTTCTAGAATGGTATTGAATAAAGTTAAGGAAATGCTAGTTTGATATTTTGGGCCGTGTTTGATATCAGGTTGCATTGTTGAAGGTAATATCATGAGAGAAATCATTCAAAGAGTACTTGTATAAAAAAAAAATATTCAAAGGTAACTGTGAATACAATCAACCAGAGAGATATGGAAGATCTCCCCAGTATGGTCGCCAAATAAATTTTGAGGAAAAGGTATGAGAGCCTTACTCAATCATTTTCGAATCTTATCTAGATAGAGAAAGATAGATGGGAATGTTACCCAGGGTTTATAGCCTCAAAATATTCACCCAATCCAAGAGTATTAATTACAGAGGATCGAGGTTGATTTTTAAAAGTTTATATTTGAAACAACATAAATAAACTGAAAATTAAACTAGCTATATGTCTACAGGTTTTACAATTAAAATAGACATAGAGACAGAAATGAAAATGAAGAACCAAGTCAATAAACACAAATATGAGACAAGACAATAATCGATTTTATTCAATTCTGAGATACAGAAAAATGTATTCATTCTTTACAAACCCCTGCGAGGGTAGGGACCAAAGTTAGATTTAGAGATCTCTGATGGGAACCATACAAAAATACTCTGACATTGAAATGAAACTCAATTCTAATGATCTAAATCATCTTTCTACAACATTCTACCACTTGACTTTGCAAAATATTATTTATCAGATATGAAAATTAATTCATAAACAAACAAGAGTACACAGACTATCAAGAACAAGTTAAAGACCTTAAAGACAAGTTGTTGAAAGATATAATTCAACTTTGAATCTCACTGCCTTCAATAAGACCCTATTGTCATCAAGAGGATTAAGCTTTCAAATACTTCAAAAGTGAAATAAAACTAAAACTATCTAAAACATTAGAGAGAAAACCTCAGTACCATGGTTCTCCTTCTATTTTTTGCTCCCTTGTCTCTTCATTCAATTGAGATTTTATTCTTTTCCCAATCACTTGAAGTAGTTCAACTACTTTTGTTAGTTAAGTCAATTAACTTAACAAATTGGTTTAGGAGAAATAAATAATAATAATATATAATTAAGAGTCTTAATTAATAATAACTAAAATAGGTGGAACCCCTTGTGACTCCCATCAATTATTATTTATTAATCATCAAATATAAATCACAAAATATAATCATTTAAACCATATTACACCCTTGTAACTCCCATGGATTTTTAAACTGGATATTTCAATATCAGTAATAATATATATATATATATATATATATATATATATATATATATATCCACATTATCCAAAAAATCTCCAAAAATAAGGCTTGTTGTCCAAAATATGTTGAAAACCATTAAATATTGTACTCCTCACTGAAAAACATAAAAAAGCACTTAGCACCCATATGTGTTGCTTTGCGAGGCATAATTCCTCTTCTCACTGCTTTCCCCAACTGACTTCTCTTGAGTGGACTTTGGTTGGTTAGCCCTTTGAGGTTGTATTTAAATGATCACATAGGAGCAATCATCCTTGAGGTGGGGGTGGGAGGACACATATTTGGAGGAGTCAATGGATGGACTAGAGGGGGAGGTAGTTGCTTTTCCTTTGTCTTACACTGGTTGTGGAATCTCAATTTTCAATTTTTTGCTAGCATGCAAGGATTTTACAGGTGAAACATGGGGACAAATTTGAACATTGGGGTTAATTGGTGGTGGTAAAGATAATGACACAGTAGGCCAACTATGATGGTGAGAGACAGGCTGGTGGACAATTTCTTTCCAATCGTCATTTGCGGGGACTTCGGGCTACAAAGACACATGTGGAGGAACGAGAATGCCGAGAAAGGGGGTCTTTTTGGTTGAGGGTGAAATATCCCATGGAAAACCCAATTAAAGAACCCAACTTGGAACAATTGGTTCAATTCTTGTGGGTCAGCGTCAAAATGGATAGAAAATCTAGGCCTCCTATGGCCTCGATTCCAATTTCCCCTGCCTCTGTTATTTCGACCATTGTTTCCTCTACCGAAGAAGCTCATCCTATAGCAACCATTTGTCAGTAAGGAAGCTCTTAATTAAATCATACATGAAACTTTCCTTACATGAATCAAAAGTTGGCTCTAAAATTACCACGAGATACATGCAAATCCATCCATAACACATCATTTATTAATTGCTACGTGAAGAGGGAATGATAGGGTTCATGGGAAATATGTAGGGCTTGTAATTAGTGAAAAATGATATCATGGAGGGGATCAAAGTATGAATATTGTTCAACCATTAATAAACAAATTAACTGTGTATTTAAAAACATCCATAATATCATTCCTCAACCCTTGTCATATCAACTTCCCTTTATTTCACATAGACTCATCTTTTAAAATTTATATTACAGAACATGGATGAAATAAGTTAAATCAGGATCGTGGAGGGAGTGTAATTAATGAAAAATGGTAGAATGATAGGGAAACTTTATGGATATTGTTCAAGTGAAAAATCAAAACATGATATCTCTGATGCAATCAAAATATATCTCTGTCCAAAATTTTGAAGTTTAAACCATATTATGTTTCCAAAACAATAACCCAAACTAATGCTTTCTTTAACAAATTTTCTCACTGGCCTCTTAACTATATTATACAGTAAACTATTTGATATGCCCATAATTATTTAACCAAAGTAACCATGATAACAATACTGTCATTATATAACAAAATTGACGAACAACATCATAATTGCTACAGGAAGACAACAATAATCTTAGAGTGGATGAGCCACGATTCATAACATCAACTCCAACAAAGGTCCTTTAAATCCAACAGGGTCACGCACAACACTCCCAAAACAAAACTCATAGCCATCATTAAATTGAACCACCATTCACTGCAACCCTTTTTAATTTTATTATGGGAAGTATTATTCAATTCTGGCATCAAACATTTCAAACACAGGTGCTTTCGCAAACAATAAAACATGATGATTTAACCAAGATAAGTAACATTTTCTATTGGAAAAAAAATATTCAACATACTGTAGCTTCCATTGAATAGGTGAGTACGAGACTCTTTCCACAATTTCCAAGCAAGAGACCAATTAAACCCGTTCCCAAGTAACTGAACAAGAACAATGCTCTAATCAAACTCAAAATAGAGTAAGCAATGCCTTCACTGTAATGCGTAGGGTTCGATATATATCAATGACAATAAGTGGTAGAGACAACGAGGCAATTAAATAGAGGATTTTCCAGTTGCATAACATGGAAAGTTCACTCCATAGGTGATTCACCTCAATAGTCATAGGGTTGAGGTTATGGTGTGGCTATATTAACCACATAGACCAACAATGTTAATTTATAGGTGGAGTATTCACAAAACCCAGAGGTAAGGCAAAGATGACCCATTTCAATAGGGAGACCAAACTCACAATAAATAACCATAGGCAAGGTAGGCCCAACCACAAACTTTTACTCATCAAATATTTGCGAGTAGTTACACACAACATAGATACCATGACCATTTTTTTAATGCCAATAGTCTTAGAAAAACCACTACAAGAAACCAAGGATGAAACCATAAATACACATTCCCCCCAAAAAAACATCATGATAGCTTGAGAATTACACAAACCACGAGCAATTAGAGCCAACATTTTGATTTAAAGGTAGAGAGAATTTCATGGATGGATAAATAAGAGAAAACCCATACCTGTAGAAGATGGCGCAAGGAGAAATGACCAAGAGGTATACATACTCCACGACTGAACAAGACGGAGAAACAACAACTAACAAAGGGAAATGCAAATGTCTAGGGTGGTGGGCTTGAGGAGAGTAAGAGTGACATTCATTTACTACATGCCACTTCTCCCTTGGCCTTCATTCGTGGCTAGTATGAGCCAAATGTGCTATCCATCTCACGTTCAATTACCATTTCCATTAATTAACAATGCAATCCCAATAATAAAAAGTTTGCATACGATCAAATTCTAAAATGTGCCAACCCTTGCCCCATTTCAATTAACATATGACTAGTTGCTTAGGAATGCCACTAACATTTCAAACAAACAATGCGCACCACAATTGTAACAAGGGTTGGGGTGGTCACCCATAATCCATATAAAATCAAATTCAAACTGGAGTATTATTCCTTCACCCATTAAAGAAGCATAACGGATTTTGCAAGAGATAATCAAGACCACTTTTCCCATTGTTTTAACCATCTTGCCCAAAAATTCTTATCATAAGCGTTTTATCTACGATTCGAAGTGAATGAGCTATAACATTTGTGATGCAATAAACACATAGGTAAAAAAAATATAAGTGTCACTTCTCCACCATAGTGCCATTAGTCAAACAAGGGGTCCCACCTACTTGTGTATTATTAATATAATTTAAATAATAATACTTGGCAATCATTTGTGAGCATGGTACCCAACATTGAACTTTTAAGCGTCAACAAGTGGTTCTATGAATATGAAAGGTATGATGGAGGTAATGTTTTCCTAGGTGATGACTCAAAAACTAGAATCATAAGTCGAGGAAAATTCAAGTTGAGGCTCATAGATGGAAGGATTAGAACACTACCTGGTGTTCTGCACATCCCAGGATTGGCCAAAAATTTGATTTCTATAAGAAAAATGGATGATGCAGGGGTAAAAACAATATTTGAAAAGGAAACCTACAATATGGTTCGATGATCAATGGTGTTGCTGAAGGGAGTTCGGTTTGGAACTCTGTATAAGATGAAAGGAAGAACTATTAGTGATGGGTGTAATAGTTCCATTGTTCCTGATATTGGAGTTGAAGAAGAAAGAACTCCTACAGTCTCTGGAGAAAAGGTTATGTTGTGGCATCAAAGATTGGGGCATATCAGAGAGAAGGGTCTTCGAATACTACATGGTAAAGGTATGGTTGAAGGTATGTCTAATTTCTCTCTGGATTTTGATTTATGTGAACATTATGTATATGGGAAACAAAATCGGATAAGATTCCCCTCTGGTGCAACGAGGGCAGAAGAAATTTTATAGCTAGTTCACAGTGATGTGTTTGGACCTGTGTCGGTTCCATAATTGGGAAAATATGTGTACCATGTCTCATTTATAGATGACTTCTTGAGGAATACTTGGATATATTTCCTCTGGAAGAAATCTGAAGTCTTTGATAGGTTTAAAGAGTTTAAGGCTCTTTTTGAGAATCGAACAGAGAAAATAATTAAGGTGTTGAGGACAGATAATGGCAGAGAGTTCTGCGGGAATGAATTTGAAGAATTATGTAAGAAGTGAAGTATGTCAAGGCATAAGACTACTCCATATACACCTCAACGGAATGGAGTTCCAGAAAGGATGAACAATATGTTGATGGAAAAGCAAGGTGTGTGCTCAGTGGTGTCAGGTTAGGGCAAGAATTAGTGTTGGATGACAAGATCACCCTCATCAGTGCTAGATGACAAGACTCCACAAGAGGTATGGACTAGTAAGAAACCTATTGGATCATGTTGTCATTGATGCCAATGGTTTGATTAATTGATGTCAAGTGATTGGTTGATGTCAAAGGATTGATTGATTTATGATCGATGTAATTTAATATGCATTATCCTTGATGAGAATGCATAGATGAAGATGGATCAATGAGTTGTCATTGACATGATGAAGATGGATCAATGAGTTGTCATTGATACATGATGCATAATTGATGTATATGATGCAGTGGTGGATTGATGCAAATATGAATCATTATAGTCTTATCATGGTTGATAAGGTGCACAAATGGATGTACTCCAAAGTGGTCCCCTTATGGTGAAATCCCTCACAGGAAGACACTTTGTGGATTGAGTTATCCTAGAAGAATGGTTGGAGGACTCATGCTTGTATATGGAATAATGAGAGGAATATCAATGTATTTTTTGGTGAAACTATTCTAGTTGGATAGTGCTTGTCATACCATTTTCGGTGGTATGTGGAACGTCACATAACTCCTCACGGTTTGAGAGTTATGGACTTACGAAGTTGGAGGACCCTCACATGTTGGCTTGAAGCCCACAAGGTCAAAGAAGTCAAGGTGGATTATTTAAATAATAAAGAGAAGTGACAAAATCAAGAAATGATAAAGTAAGGTGACACAATCAAGAAGGAATATTTAAATGATAAAGTATTGGAGAACTTTCT
>JZKD02S1972608.1:34335-63867 GCA_000966675.3 Picea glauca | reverse complement strand
CTCGAACTATGCCTGATGCTCTGCCCAAAACCGACTAACCTCCTAGCCAGCTAAGAATAGAGCCTCTCCAGCTCCCTAGCTCCAGGATTCTTGGACCTCGAGACCAAAACTCCCAAAAATAGGTGCCCCCTATCTCAGTCCACCAACTTCAACAAGTTCCTCAAGCAAAAACCAACACCATCCTCCAGCAAGATACTCCCCCCCCCAACCAACAATACAGTCCTCTCCTCTCAAAATGATGCTCTCCCCCCAAAAATCCAAAAAGTCCCCTCTCGAGTGTTTTTCCCTTCTCTTATCCTCCTTTCCCCCTCTCTCATTCACCACCTTCTCCCTTTCATTAAGAATCATCTACCTTATCCCTCCATTCAATGCCAACCACCGTATCCCCTTTCTCTTTAATGGTTCCATCATTCGATACATTCAGTCTCCATTTAATAAATTAAAATTTATTAAACTCAATTTCATTAACCAAATGTTTAATCATGAAATTAATTAATTAATTAATTAACTAATATACATTAAACAATTATTTAAATAATGACAATTGATTAATTACTTAGGGTTGTTACAAAATTAGCATACAACTTATGTTCTCTTATAGTCTGTAATACTATTTTCAAATGTTGTTCATGTTCTTATTCAGTTGTTGAATAGATTAGTATATCATCGATAAAAATCAACACGAATTTATCCAAATACTCGCTGAATATACTATTCACCAAGAACATAAAAGTTGTTGGTGCATTAGTTAGTCCAAATAGAATCTCTAAAAATTCATTATGTTTGTAATGTGTTCTGAATGCTTTTTTGTCTACGTCTTCGTCCCTTATCCAGACTTGGTGATAACCAGATCTCAAATCTAGCTTAGAGAATATTTGTTCTCCTCCAACTTGGTCAAAGAGATCGTTGATTCTAGGTAAAGGGTATTTATTTTTAATCATCATTTTATTCAGCTGACGATAATCAATACATAATCTTAGCGTTCCATATTTCGTTTTAACAAACAAAGCTAGTGCTCCCAAAGGTGAAACACTTGGTCTGATGTATTCTTTATATAACAGTTCCTGTAATTGAATTTTCAGTTCTGTTAATTCAGGAACACTCATTCTATAAGGGACCTTTGATAACAGGGTATATCTAGGTAGTAGATCAATAGATAAATCTATCTCTCTCCTTGGAGGTAGTTTTGGTATCTCTTCTACGAATACATATTTAAACCCTTGAAGGACTGCAAAGTCCTCTAGACTTGGTTTTCTTTCTTTTTCCAAAATATTAGTTACATGAACAACATATAATTTGCAACCCTTATTAATACATTTCTTGAACTGCATTGTTGATATTTGTTTAACAAAAGCTGGTTTTCTGATTCCCTGTATTGTTCTTGCTGTATTATTTTCATCCTTGTATACAAAATACTTTCCATAACATTTCAGTATTACTTTATGCCTTTCTAACTAGTCCATGCCGACAATTATGTCATACGACCCTAAAGTTAATATGTTCATATTTAACTTTGTATTCTGACCACTTATACTGAGTTCACAATCAGAAACAAATTGTGTTACCTTTCTTTTTGTCCATGCTGTTAGTTGTACTAACCATGATTTAGCATGTTTTACCTTCTTTAACTTGTTCGATTCTACTAAGGTTGGAGAAATATAAATTAGTCTAGCTACTTACTCAATTAGTATAGAGACATTGTTGTTATAAATTTTACCTTCAATTTCCACAATAGTGTATTGATGATTTGCTTGCCTACCATCCAAAGTTGCATTTATTTTATGCATGCTTCTACCAACATCTCCAATTTTTTAAGCCTTTTGAATATTGTGGATTGATGTCCTTACTGATGGGTTTAAGCATGGACAATTTCTTCATAGCTGGGGTTCTCCACACTCCCACATTTCAATGGTTCTCTGGGACTGTCCCCTACCTTCTTGAATCCCAAATTGACTAGTTTATTTCCCCCTTGCATATGTTGTGTGTTATAGGGATAGTCCTTTCTTTGAAATCATTTAGTCATGTTACGAAAAGGGGTTGTTTGGAAGCCTTTCCTGCACTGATTCAATTTATCATGCTTCTTATCTTTCCATTCCTTGGGAGTTTCAAATCTATGTTTATATTGTTCATAACACATTCAGGTCTTCCTAAATACCTCATTTAAAGACTTAGGATTATCAAATTCAATTTTGTCTTTATAAGACTGTAGTAGGAAAATCAGAACCTTTGAATTTTTACCTTATCTTCTTTGATATAGGGCACAAACCTCAACAGATCTAGAAATTTATTAATTAGATCATCCATAGCCATTTGTCCTAGTCGTAATTCATAAAATTATTTAGTCTTTCATTCGTAATAACTTTCTGATAGGTATTGTTTCTTGAAATGATTTTTTAATTCTGACCCTTCCATCCGTTTTTTCTTTCAAGCCTTTCTCTACCTTTAGATCTTGCCACCAAATACTAGATTTTCCTTTTAAGTTATAAATGGCCATTCTAACCTTCATATTACTAGGGTAATTATACATATGAAAGTATTTCTTTATGTCTAGCAGCCAGGCTTCAGCCTCCTCTCTGGTTTTTGTTTCTCCATCCAAGGTGAAGGGTGTTATATTTTTGAATTCACCTTCCAAGTGATCCAATTTTTTTCTCTTCTTCCCTATAAATGTTTTGTTTTCTATCATGTGTATGTCCTTAGAAGAGTTTTATTCTCCTTTTGTTTCATGACTAGAATTCTTTGAGAACTTTTACCGACCTCCTCTTCCATCTCATTATTTCTTGGACTCTTCTTTGTTGCTATGATGTGTAACACCATTTATTTTATTTCCAGTTGATCTTCGTGAGCTTTCTTTAACTTTTCATTATCAAGTTTAAACACCTGCAATTCCACAATAAGATTCCTCATTGTTTCCAATACTTGGGCGGTTAAAATTACCTCACTATGATGTTTTGGATATCTAGGGAGCTCTTGATTGTGGTTTCTATCAGGTCTATCTCCTTCTCCATTATTTGGCGAAATTTTTACAAAAGACAAAAAAAAAGTCTACTTGTAGCAGTAAATATTATTTGTTATATTCTTCCTTCAGCAAAATAACTTTTGGGTGTTTCCCTTAGGCCTAAGTTTTGTAACTTGCAGCTCTGATACCATATGTAATGTACCCCAAAATTAGCTAAAAAAAAAAAAGAGGGGGAGCAACTATCAGTCTTGTTACCAACTACATTATAAGTTTATCCAATGTTTCAATCATTCATTTCTTGATTGTTTCCAATCATTCATTACTTGACTCAACTGTTCGTTTCAATTTAAAAAAAAAGAAAAAACTTTATTTAAACTATTAACCATAAGAGAGGAAATTAATACTCTCACTATAATGGAAACCTTTCATAACATTCTTACCTTAATCTCGTAATACCATAACGATTTTCCCATAATAGTTTTATCCCTAAACTATAAGGAAAACCTACCATAACCCATATTATTTATGCATAAAGATTTGATCCATTTTGAAATTTATTTCTAAGCTAGGAGAATAAACCTACCTATCACGATGGACTATGCTATTTGAAAATACATATATACAATCAACCCATAATTCTTTAAAAACTTAGACTTAACGAAAAATTGCAATGGGCAAGGAGCATATATGTTCCCTCTCTCCATGGTCGTGATCATGGAACCTCGCATCAAAGGAGAATGAACTAGGTATTAAACTTACTCAACACATGTGTTACCAGGTCTTAACAACTTAGATATGTTACCCAGAATGAAGGTTACAGTGGATCTTTAAGAATTAAAGGATGATAACTCAAACTTGTCAGTGGGGCTCTATGAATGTCATTGCTCTTAAAAACACATTAAAGGGATCAGAAGATCTTAATGGAAACAACTTACCTACCACGTACTCTAGTTTTGACACCGCAAGGACCTAGCCAATGTGGGCTCTCCACTTAGATGAATTTACATGGAGTCTAGAAAACACACTTGGTCATTCCCAATTACAAGTGATGGAATCGAGGTCCATAATCGCTCATAGGTTTTTCTCTATTACACGTTTTTTTCTCCGTTCCATAGCTTCACTAGACTTTCCCTCCAAAACTTTATTCTTGTACCCAATTTTCTCTTTGTTGAACCCCGGAAGGAAACCATGAGCTAAGGAGATTACACACATTGGAGTTCTTCAATATTACAAGTAAACCATTGAGCATTCATACCTTTTTTTTTCGAAAGAGCTTTTGGCACTGTTTTGTTTTCTTTGTTAGGAATTATGCGATATCTCTCATGTTTCTGAGTTCTTTCAAGTTTGAAAGGAAATACCTATGGAGAGAAAACCTATTGTGTGTAGCTTGATTTTACATCACTACATGTTTTGATTTTTATCGCTCTCTGTAGAACCCCAAAAGGAACCCATGAGCTATGGTGGCTTACATGCATTGGTGTTCTGTTATTACTTCTCCTGTAATGGACCATGACCCTCGTTTCTATTTATGTTTCTGTAAAAAATGAAGTAAACTTAGGGTCTGTGTAGTTACCCTATGATAGGGACTATGTTGGTTCTGTTAGGAATCTGCGGTTGGGTCTGAATTATTTTAAAAATGTATTCGTTGTCTTATGTAAATATTTCACTAGTTTCTTATTTCCATTTACAAGGCAATCCATCTGTTGTTGTTCAATTTCCTTCTTTAAATTGTTATACAGTCTCTGAAAATACTCCACTTGATTCCTTATTTCCCTAAGTTAGGGAATTTGGTTTTTACTCTTAGGAGGAAAAAGTTGACATTTTGCTCCTTAAAATGTGATCGCAGTCTACGTGGTTAGTATCGGTAATTGTTCTCTCTAACCATTCTTCGTGATTACTTTCGGTAATTTACTCTCTCTACTAGCATTGGTAAATAATTCTCTGTTACTACTTTTCATAATTACCATGTGTGTTTTTGATATATGTACTAGCATTGGTAAATGTTTCTCTATCACTAATCGTGTGATTTTTATCTCTGTAGTAGAATTGGTAAATGTTTCTCTTTGACTACTTGTCGTAATTACTCTTTGTAATTTTTAACTCTGTACTAGCATTGATAAATGCTTCTCTATAAATGTTCTTTGCAGTTACTCTATGTAATTTTTAACTCTATATTGGCACTGGTAATTGCTTCGATGTAAAAAAAATTTGCAGTTACTCATCGTAATGTTTTTATCTCCGTATTGGGCTTCGTTGTAACTAATGTTTGCAATTACTCTCTGTAATTTTTATTTGGTTTATGTTTATGGATATTTGATTTGATGATGGGTCCATTTTCTTATGAGGGAACCCATCAGACTAATGTGCACCCACTCCTCCTCCCGATTCACGAACTTCACTTTGCAAGGACTAAAGGGATGGATGGAATTCAACTAGTCCCGACATAAGTACATGCCATGTCCTAATATTTTTTATCTTATTCCTTCAATTATATTAAGGTGGTTTAGTAATCATATACTGGTTTCCTTTTGCAAGTTATGCTTGGATGCCACGATTCCGTGAAGTGATAATTCCCTTCGTGGAAAAGCCACTTCGAGCTCCACTACAAAATGATCTCTTGTTGATATTTCCTTCCACACATCAATGAAATATTTGCACTTTCTTATTCTGTCAGAGAAGGTTGATGTAGATTCTTTAAATTCTATTTTAAAAGAAACGCTATCAGATATTAATGGGCATGTAAAACCCCAATTTGTATTAATATCTTTATTTAGAATAAAACTACCAGGCCTTGTATACTTCATCGACCTATCACTTCGTATAAAACAGTTTTTTTTCCATAACAATCTATGAGAGTTATTGTATGAGATAACCCTTTCTTTAATATATGTGTAAATATATATATGAATTTGTATTCATCTATTTTATACTCAAATATGATTGTAGAGTCTTCTTCGCTAATCTCGTATGAGAGATAAAATATAGGAAGAAGTAAAACTAAGAAGTTTATTTATTATCGTTCTGATACAATTCTAGTTGCTTTCAAGTCACTTGTTTCTTTTCTGTAGCAACTAGTTTTCATGTGTGATATCTCCATACAATGACTATATAGTTTTATTACCTGCACATTTGTCTATGTACATCCATTCTGTAACTTACATACAAATATTGTAACTATTACAAGTCAAATCCCACCAGAAACATTAACAGGGATTTAAAAAGTTGGCAATTTATCAAATCTATTATGGCCATGAGGCACATCTATATAGATCATTCCTACGTATATAATATCAACCATTATAACATTTCAGAAAAATGAAAGTACAGAGTTAAGATATATATTTGAATAATGATGCTGGAAAAACAAATGGAACAACCATGTTACACCTAACTATAGATACAAAACAACCATGATTGCTTGTACTGATCACCCCCTAGCCTGACCATGACTCTATAAGGAAAAATTGAGCATCACTCCTTAACCACGGTCTCACTGAACTGTTTAGATTTTTTTTTTTCCTAACACCTGATGTGATCATAACAACAAAACAATGTATTTTCTCAACATACTAAGTAGTCTCCTACCTCCCACATATGGTTTTTTTATCTCATTCCTAGGAATTTCAATTATTTTCCCTCTTTGGGAAATTCACAGCTTTACAAATCCTTGATTTCTAGGGGTTGCTAGTGACAAAAATCAACTTCTGACAATTGTAAAATTAGCTCTGAGTTAACTCAACTATGTTGCCCACTCATAGAGTCATAGTCATTAAATTTATTAAAAAAAATTGTCTCATACATATGTCCATCAAAAGAGGAAAGTTGGAAAGTCAAAATTTTGTCCAAGAGTCAAAAAATAATAATTACATACTTCAAAAATCTAATATTTGAATTTCCAATATAGGAACTAATTGGGGATGTGATGGAAATTGCATAAATAAACATGATTGAAATGTTGTTAAAATTTTTATTCACTAGTTTACTTGTGTGAGTTGGGATTCGAGTTTGCATAAGAAGTGGAAGCCTCTCTTTGAGGGAAAGATTGAGCTAGTTTCTAATCTGATTTTGTGTGTGACCCCTTTGCAGCTTGGGGGACTAAGGGGGAAGAAGAGTACCCCTAGCTTTGACTGGAAGGTACCGGTGAAGTCATAATATTAGCAAGTAAACAGTCATAATATTAACAAGTAAACAGGGACACAGTGCAACCCTTCAACTTGGAGATCCACTTCACATACAATGAGTTCCGTTAGGATATTCCGTTGTTAAATTATTGTTAGATAGAAACTTGTTGAATATACATATACTCATTGAATAATTATTTAATGGCAATATATTCCTGTTATTTATAAATTTTATTTTAATGTTGATGAAATGGTTGTATCTGTATTTTTTCAATTTCAGAAGTTAAATTTCTTAAGACAATTAGTTAAAATTTATTTTTATTAATGAAGTGACGAAGTTCGCATTTGAAATTCGATGTTGGTTCTATTTTTTTGAATTGTATTCTACATTGTTGGTTGGTTGAATACGACACAATTGATTAGAATTATGCAATATTGACCAATTTAGATCATTATAAATTGAATTGTATTCTGAAATTATTGTCGAGGTAAATTGATACAAAATGGGTGTAATTAAACAAAGTATATATTACAGAAGTCCTGCAGTTACAAAATCTATAAGAGGAAAACATTCTAAATCGCCCAACGATCTTGTTTCTATTGAAATTGATGCAGGATTAGATTCGTAGGATATCACCTATCATTTTGATATCGATAGTTCTAGATACCTTCTAGATTGGAGCTTAGGTATACTCCCTGCAACTAGAATTATGCCCATATTATTCGGAGAAGGAATTCTAAATTGGAATACAAATCAACCTATCCTAAGCACATTTCTTTGTATATGTTTGCATAGTAGAAACGAGTGTTGTTAATCTTATGAAGTTGTTATGTTTTGTATATATGAAGTTGTTATGTTTTGTATAGTACCTTAACTAAACTCTGATCCTGTGTTGGTCTTCCATATTTGATCGTAGAGGTGAGGCAACAATCTGAAACAAATATGGGGCTTAACTCCTTCGACTTCTTTAAATATCGTTATGTCTAAAATTTGGTCCTCACTCTGAGGACTAAAAATTCAGATGAGCGGTAGTCGCTAACCCCTAAACAATAAAAACCTTATTTCCTTAGGCATTTTTACTTTTGGCTAAATCCAAAGGGTCGCACCAATAATGTTATTTGGATGTTATTTGTAAATGAGATAAAATAATTGAAGGTGTTTATTAGTGTATTTTGGCTAAGTCAGCACATCAAATTGGTGTATGATATCTTCTTGTTTGTGGGATAAGGAACCTCTTCTACTTAGCGATTTGACTGGTAAAGTCTACAAAAGTATACATATCCTACCCCTCTGGATTTGAACCATCAGATTTTAACAATTAGCAATAATTACATTAATATAAGTTTGTAAACTAGATTTCTTTAGAATAAACACGTGGAACTAATAATCTTGATTTCCAACAGATATCACTAAGGGATATCCTTCTCAGTCCTAAGTTTAATATTTATTGTCTCAGGTTGCGGTTACATGAGCTGGTATTTAATATTTTCGATTAGGTAACCATGTTAAATTATTCCAGAAGGTTCATTTGTAAGTAATCTGTCACAGTGTTACAAGAAACCTTGTTGGCCTGTCTCGTCGTTTTTATTGTCACGCTTCTCTTGGGTAGAAGCGGTGTCGACGCTTCATTACTGGAGTCTCTACTATTATTCAATATTGATGAAACCGTTAGCCATTTGATAAAACCGTTAGCCTTTGGCTGGTGTTGTATTTATTTCATGGCTCTGAGGTTCTCCTGAAGGTAGTTTATTGTTATTTGGGAGAAGCTCTGATCGTCCTATATTTACTTTGATTTTGGAAAGGAATCTCTTCGTTAGTGGAAGTTAACTTGATTAAAGAAGAGATGTCCTTCTTTTTCAACGCAAATATTTAACACTTGTTGTTTTAGTCTGAACTACTTATGAATGTTATTAGTGTTGAACGTAGTTTAAATGAACCAGTTCAGTTACAAATTAAATGATGCACAAGTTGTGCTACCTTAGGTAAGGAAGAAAGACGAAAAGACCTATACACCTTTTTATTACATTAAAAGAAATTTTAGAATTAACGTTAGAATATTAAGTAGTTCTTGACGTAATGAATTGCTAGTTCTTTTTGCGTAGTTGAAGTACTAATTATTTTACATGATTATTTATAGATGAATGCAGTTGCATTATGTTAAAGTTACTTTATGTTTATAAAAAGAAAAAAATTCTACTTCCATTGTATTTGCTTACTCATTGATGTTTATTTAGCGGAGTGTCTTTACATTGAAGCTACAAATAGAAAATTTCATGGGTCATTATCATCAAAAGATCAAGTGATATCATTGTTTTGTACAATATGTCCAATATGCATTGTGTGTAAGTGTTGTAACAATTTCTTTAGACACCACATCTTACGTCTTTAAAATTATATTCCTTCTTCGATTATATGCAATAATCTTTGTATGTTTCATATCAGGTTCAACCCTATTTGACAACATGGTATCAGAGTTGATAGTTTACAACTTTGTGTGTTATCCGCAAAGCTTGTCGAGCTTCATCTGTTGTGTGATCGACTCTAGGTCGGTGGTTTGATGATTGGAACTTATTGAAATAGAAAATGTTTGTCTAGATATTGAATATTGTTTTGAAGATTGATCGTGTAATTATGAATGGAACAAATTATGTAGTATGGGCACCTCAAATGGAAACCCTACCTAAGAATAAATAATTGTGGCATTATACAAAGACTATTCCATATCCAACAGATGATCAAGAAAAGTTTGTTTTTGATGGAAAGAATGACAAAGTTGTGGGGGTAATCATGACCTATATCTCACAAAAGGTTCATTTTCACCTCGATGGAAGTGACTTCCCATATCTAAAGGAACTCCAGTTGAAATTGGACAAATGTGGAAAGATTTGTCAAAAGAAAGATGGAAAAATCATCAAGTTAGTCCTGATGAACTTGAGAACACCATTCAACGTGTTCATTTTGACTTTCATCATCAACTGGTAGGAATGCAAGGAATATGGTAACAATTACACCTTTCAATATTTTTATGGCATTTTGACTATTGTTCATCACAAACCATTAATGCAAGGATATATTGGTGGAAAAAATAAATCCCATTTGCTCAAGAGAAAGAGGAAATTGAATCACATCTAAAGAGGATGGTTTGATACCCCTAGATTTGGATTCCATGACCAAAAACCTAAAGGGAAAATAGATGCACCCCATCAAATTAGAAAGAAGAAGACATGTCAGTACTATGGAAAGACTAGACATATGGAGAAGGTCTTATACAAGAAGAGAGATGACTTATAGGAGAAGGTTAAATGCCTTAAATGAGACATTTTCATTGTTCACTAACCCACTGATAATTTCACCTTCCAAGTCATAGCTTCTCAATCCTTGATGTCTTATTCATCATAGAATGAATGGGTAGGTGAACTCATCATATGGATAAGAATGTCTCTATCTCCACTTACTTGAATGGCATTGAGAAGATGAATATTTATGTTTTCAATGAAGTTTCTTTCCATTTTTTTTTTCAAGGTGATGTTTCTTTCTGACATGGAAGAAATGCCAACATTTATAATGTTCCAAACCAATATGTTGTATGTTTTTTAGTTAACAAATACAGGTAAGATTGTAGAATTTTAGCTAGATCGATTCAATGTTTGATATTTGAAGAAAGGTCAGTCGATTGTCATCGAAGGGTTACTTGACCCAAAGGATAGTTTGTATAAATTATGTGACACAACTCAACCTAATAGTGAAATGATTTATCTTGGTTCTCACACTGATGAGCGAATTCAAACTTGGCATGAATGAATCAGACACATGAAATTTCAAATTTTGCAGTTGATGGTAACTCAGAACATGGTTGTTGTTCTGCCAAAAGTGTTTCCCCCTAAAGGAGTTTGTAAAGGCTGTGTGCTTGAAAAGAATCATCAAGCACCATTTGACTATGGAAAAGAGTGGCGAGAAAATAACCTCCTGGAGCCAGTTCACGATGATGTCTACTGGATCAATCTACCTTCCCTACTAGGTGCAAGGTATGTATTAACTTTCATTGATGAACTCTTGTGTTTTAGTTGGGTCTATTTTATAAACAATAAGAATATTGTCTTTGAAAAGTTAAAATAATTTAAAACCTTTGTTGAAAAGCAATGTGGCTAACCCATGAAAATCCTAAGATCAGACAATGGTGGTGAGTATTTAAATCGAAATTTTGAAGAATACCTAGTTTTATATGGTATTAATTGGTAGCGGTTGATTCCTCGCACAACTCGGTAGAATGGAATTGAAGAACAAAAAAATAAGATGTTAGTAAAAATGGATAGATGTCTTTCACATGGATATGCCTCCTCTCTTCTTGGATGAAGTTGTATACTGTGAAAACTATATACTCAATCACATCTCAACTTGATTTCTTCCTTCCATGACTCCAACAAAATGCTGGTGTGGAAATAATCATTTAGTAGGCCACCTCTGTGTGTTTGGATGTGTTTCCTGGGATCATATTTTGATAATTACATAAAGAAGTTTGATGCAAAGAATAATTCTTGCAGCATGATGGGATATTCTAAAGAGTGTAAGTCTTATCGACTCTTTGATCCTGTTAAATGGAAGATTATTATAAGATGAAATGTATGGTTTGATGAGAAATATTCGGGCATCAAATTGTTGCATGCCTCCTATGAATTGATGTTGGATGATTACTTTGATGTTGTTTATGAATTTGGTTCTCTCATTCCATATTTAATTCCTTTGATTGGACAATCGAATTCTATTAGTTTTTTTACTAGACCATTGAACTTTGAGTCGATTTGCCCATCAATATCTATTTTGATTTGTCCACCATCTTCATTAATTGAACTTGTTTCGACTTCTAGTCAACCTTCTATAGTGAACAAAAAATTACTTGTTTCTTGTCTACCGATATGGGCTTCCAAGAAAATTAAAGTTGTTGGATCTCATGTAGGTGATATTTCCTCTAGATGCCAAACTCGAAGTCAAAATAAGCATGCTATAATTGTGTTGTTGCCTTGTGTACTTGAAACTTCTGATGAGGTTTCCTATGCGGATGCTCAAGGATGACCTGAATGGGGACAAGCTATGCAAACATAAATTGATTCTTTTTCGAAGAATCACACTTGGGACTTAGTTCCTCGACTACATGGAAAACAATTTGTGAAGTGTTGATGGATATACAGGGCCAAATTTACCTCTGAAGGTATTTTTTAGTTACATAAGGCATGATTGTTTGTGAAGGGATTTTCTGAAGAAGTGGGTATCAAATATAATGAGACATTTTCCCCTATTGCAATATGAACTTTGTTCAAATGATTATTTAACTTGCTTCTCTTTTTGGATGATAAATCCATTAGATGGATGTGAATATTTTTTCTATTCATGGAGACATATTCGAAGAAATTTTTATGGACCACCCCCCTCATTTTGTGACATATTCTAACCTAGTTTTTTAACTCAAGAAGTCTCTTTATGGTTTGAAACAAAATCCCTAATCTTGGTATGTTAAGATCGATAATTTATTTGTTTGACCTGGTTTCAAACATTGTGAATCTAATCACAACTTTTATGTACTCCATATCAATGGAGACACTTTCATTATAATTGTATATGTTCATGAACTTGTCATTACTGGTAAAAAAACTGATCTCATTCCTATATTGAAGACAATTTTGGAACATCAATCCCTGATGGTTCATCACACTTCTCTTGGAATCATTCGATCGGGTGGTCGACCTCCATATGGCAACAATTGGTTAGGTGATCAACCTGATCTTTACATTATTCGGTCGAGTAGTCGACACATATGTCAGTTGAACAATTGATCAATAGTAAAAGATAATCATGTGGTGGATCAATCAACCCAAAAATTGACTAAAATTTGGGATCATGGACAATCAAGTCGAGCATCCTTGTCGAGAAAACTAGACAACACGTATTTGAAAGAGTAAATCCTGACAACCAATAATTATATGTGGACAAGATCCTCCTGATTTGATGGAAGTTGGTTAGATCTTGAGGCTATAAATAGTGGACACCTTGTATCATTATAATCATGGAGATATAAGTGTCCAATATGCATTGTGATGTTCTGATCATAGTGTTTCTTGATTAAGTGTTGCAACGATGTCTTTAGACATGACCTTTTTCTTAAAAACTTTATTCTCTCTTCAATTATCTGAATAATTTTTTGTTTATTTCATAATAGGTTCCACCCCATTTCTAAACATGGTATCAAAGACAACGGTTTGAAACCTCTCATTTTATATGCAAACCTTGTTGAGTTAGATCTGTTGTCTGGTTGACTTTAGTCTGGTGGTTTACCAGTTGGAACATGATGACACAATAATGTTTCTATCTAGATATCGAATATGGATTCAAATATTGATTCTACAATTTTGAACTGATCAAATTATGTACTATGGGAACCAAAAATGGAATCCCTACTAAAAGGTAAAGGACTATCGAAGCATACAAAGACTATGATTTCAGATCCAACAGATGAACAAGAAAAATTCATTGTTTATGGAAAGAAGGATGATGTTGTGGGGGTTATCAAGACCTATATCTAATGGGAGATTCATTTTTACCTTGGTGGGACAAACTTCCCTCATAAATTCTGCAAGAAGAAGAAGTCATTGTTTGATAGAATCAATGAAAGACATTTCATACAATTGGAGAAGGAATTTATCTCTCTCGGTCCTCATTATTTTGATAGAATAGAGGATTATCTGGATCATGTTAAGGAACTCCATTTTAAATTGGAAGAATGTGGAAAGAATTATCAGAAAAAATATGTACAAATCATCTATCTACTCTTGATGAATTTGAGAACACCATTCGATGTATTTGTCTCAACTTTCCACACAAAATTGGAGGTACAAAAGGAAGATGGTAAGGACTACACCATTGAAGCTTTATGCAGTATTTTTATTACTGATCAAGATAAATTTATTGAAGAAGGAAATCTTGGTGGAATTCATCAATCCCACTTGCTCAAGGGAAAGAGGAAGTCGAATCATAGGGAAAGAGGCACGCATAATTTTAGGGGTGAAATTACACAGTTTAAGTTTTTGAAGAGGCAATGTTTTATTGAAGTATTTTATAAGAAAATTAAAAAATTTAGCCCAAATATTAAAAACAAAAATTCATGGTATATCATTCATCCCATAAAGAAAATCCAAAAAACCGATGCAAACAGGGTTCACCCTCCCGATATCATGACAAATTTTCCAATTTGTCTTGATTTCTTAGAATCCAAATTTTTTGGTGAGTGAAATTCCTTGCATATCCTCGAATCAAGGATTTAGGGTAAATATTTCTCCCACATATCCTTGAATAAAGAGTTTATGGAATTTATTTCTCCCGTGGATTTCATGGATTTTCTTGACAAAATGATTTCTCCCATCAATTTTTTTAGTTTCCCCTTGCATTTTCAATTTACGAGCCTTTGGCATGTATTTCCTTCTACGGAGGCCTAAAATGTTCCAGGATTTAATTTTTATTTAAATAAAGGGGGGCCCATTTGAATTTTGGAAAATGATGCTTTCATTTTCTTTTGATTTAGTCTTGCTTGATTTCAAAGGATGGTTTGATAATTCTACTTTCTTCAATTGGTTGGTTTTGTGTGTTTATTATAACCAATCATTATGGGTTTATTCTCACGAGATGATGATTTTGGGATGAAAAGTTGTCATAATAAAATAATTAAGGAAATCTCAGCCATCGTCCAAAGTAATGATTATAATTTCGATGAATTGATTTTTGCATCATGTAAACCTATATTGCATCGCATTTTCCTCACATAAGTAATGATCACACCTTTTGAGTATTTTTCTCCCTTCTTATTCAATATCTCTTGCATGTTCATTTGAACTTGTTCAATTTGATTCCATGCCTCGATTTACATAAATTGGATTATCAAAATTGTTTGACAGTTTTGTTATTTGGCGCATTAATGAATTAATTGAGCACTCTGGCAGATTGAAATAATTCAATTAAAAGTCAAATTTTAATATATTTAATACACACCTTAGAATATTGAATGTTAAGGAGATGAATTGAGCTGATAATTTTTATTTTTCATAAAGTATTATTTTTTACGAGTCATGAACTTTTTCTTAAAATTATGCATTTTTTTTTATAAATTTCTTCTCTTTGGAAAAATAAAATCAACTCAATTGAGATTTTACGATAAACATTATTTCCATGCCTTAGAATAAAATATGTTAAAATGGAAACAAGATTATGTTAAAATGGAAACAAGATGATGGTTTTCAATTTAATCAAAGCATCATATTTTAAGAGAGTCAATCTTTCACAAAAAAATAAAAAATAAAAAATATTTACTCATATTTTTGTTTTATTAAATACGATACCTAAAAATTCATGGATTTTGATCAAGTTTCACATTATTATAGTTGGGTTCCTTCAAATACCATGGATAACTAGAGCCATCTTTTAATTATTAAAATATTTACTTTGATTTAGCTTTTCCTCAGTTTTGGTTACTGATTTCCCCTTCTCTCAAAATTTATAGGTACATTGCTTTAATGATTTGTGTTTCAATGACGATATGAGAATCATATAAATAAAAGTCCTATATAGTCTCATCATCACTTTAGTTTATCTCATCCTGGGTTACTCTTAATATCTTATAAAACTAAAACATTACTCATGAAAGGTTATTAAGTTTTTCATGTGACATCATGGATGTGATGCTACTTGTGAGATGCTTACGATATATATATTGAATGAAATAATAGATTATACATTGATGATAAACTATTTAACATTGAAAGAATATATGTTGTGGTTAAAAGTGATATAAAGTGTGAAGGCTCCAACCTGAAGGAAACTACAAATCCTTGAATTCTCTGGATCCAACCATAAGGAGGCTACAACCCCCCAGGGTTCTTTGACTCCAACCAGAAGATGGATACAACCACATAGTTCTCAGGCTCCATCCCGAAGCAGGCCCCAACTCCTCGCTTCTCCATATCCAACTGGAAGGAAGCTACAATCCCCTTTCCTTGCCCCATCCTGCCACCCTAAAATATAAGGGTAGACTAACTATCAGTACCACAATAATTTCCAGTGCCACTACCACTGTCACTTCAACAATCATTGTCACTACCACTGTCACATCAACCCATGCCTTGTTCACATGTCGCTATATCCAACCTGTCACATCAACATGTCATTGTATCCAACCTATCACTATATCCAACCTGTCAGATCAACCTGTCACATAAACATGTCATTGATCAACTTGTCCAACCTGTCATTGTCACCGATACTCAACTAGATCCTCTCACATGGATCATACACCAAGGACACCTCTCAACTAGATATCCAATATCACCAACACATGCCTCTATCAATAATGTACGAATATCAACAACATACCATCACAATATATGTGTCTCAACCATGTACCAAAGAATGTACTAAACCATGAACTAGTACCATACCAGGCATCAACTATGTACCACAACCATGTACCAAATCATGCATCAACCAAAACTTGTGCCATACGCTGTTCCAACACCATATCATGCATCACCTATGTATCTCACCACCAACACATGTACCATACCATATTCCAACCATGCACATCAATATTGCACAAGCCTCCACCAATACGAAAATATCACCACGATGTGCCTCAAGCACTATTCAAACATCAAGTGTCGAACATGCACAAAGAACCAAGATATTCCTCAACAAGTATTAAACTAACATAAAAAATACATGCATCCAATCATGGAACTAAAACTGTGTGCGTCAATTATGTGCCAAAAATGTGTCACAAATATGGATCAACATCAACGAGATATACTTTAACCAATACATCAAAGATATTCCTCAACCAAGTATCATATCACTCATGATATGACTCATAAAGAAAGTACCAAAACATCACCAAGAGGCACCAACTTCAAAAAACATTTACCTCAGGTATATGCCTAAACCATATGTCAATTTCTCAACCAACATACCAAACACATGCCTCAATAATTCTGCACAACTCAACCATGTACCATCACCTAATATTCAAAACATATATAAAACATACCTTTTAACTCTAGAGTATTTGCAACATCTGATATCAGACATACCTAGGAAATCCTCAACTTCATCACCTGGGTACCACCATTCCTCTCAATTATGTAAGTGCCTCACTAGACAGACACTAGCTGACCCACGTGGATTCCTCACTTGAAAGATATAATAAAACATGTGATTTCATCATTAGAGAGATATGGGATGACCCACGAGAATTACCCTAATTAGGGTTTCCTCAAATTTTCATGCTCTCTTCTTGAGTCTCAAAAATATCACACTTCTCTTGCTTTGCTACCTCATAATTTTCCATTGCAAACTAGCCAAAATATCACAATACTATACCATAACATTCACAAGATATATATTCAATGTAAGTGTTTTAGTGTACTTGTGAATGACTCCTTGAGGATTATTTATACCTTTTATAGGTAACCTCTTCCCTTAAAATTATGGCTTCTAGATATTTCTTGTTACAACCACTTTACCCTTTCATTCATTGAATTGTAACCAACTAGGGATTCTTGACCATTCTTCAGGGATTCTAACTTCACAAGGCTATATCTCCCTAACCATGAGGAACCACATGGGATTCCATATATCACTGGAAATGATAGGATGTGTACTATCCATCCATGATAGTATTACCTACAATTACACTATTTTTTGTGTTATTACTCCTCAATCAACTTCGGGCCCCATAACCACACCTATGGGGCTACATGTAGACTACATCAAATGAACCAAACTAACTCACCATCGATATTGATCATACAAATTTCAATCAATTTTCCAACATATATGGACCTCTCCAAGGGTTGGAATACATCCTCAATCAACTTCAGGTCCCATAACCACACCTTTGGGGATACATATAGACTACAACAAATGCACCCAACTAATGCATCATCAATATTGATCATACAAATGTCAATCAATTTTCCAACATCTTTGGACTTCTCTAAGGGTTAGACTACATCAAATGCACCCAACTAAAATGCATCCAACTAAATCATCATTAATCTTGATCATACAAATGTCAATCAATTGTCCAACATTTCTGGACCTCTCCAATTGTTGACATCAATCTCTAAGGGTTGAAATCAATGAAAACCAATTCTCCAAACCAATTTTCCAACAATATCCCCCTTTAGAATTGATGGAAACACCAACATTGATGGCAACATTGATGCTACAATTCTCATGCTCCCCATGTGACCATTTTTCCGCATCAATGTTTCTCACTCTCCCCATTTGACATCAATGGAAAAGGGTATCTCTCCTTGGGGATGCTCCCCATGTCTTCATGCATATGTTCTCTATTTTCTTCTTTGACAAAAGGTAACTTCCCCTATCGATATGTCTCCCCTTGTCTTCATGTTACTGATCTTCCTTTCTCAATCTTTTTCTCTGATGATTTATCTTCCCTTGAATTTTCTATAATATGTAGATCAATGTACAACTACCTGTAAATGTTTCCTTTAGTCTCCTCCAAAGTTATTTATTTTCCATTGGTGTTTCTTCTTGAATTTCATTGACATATATAAAAATCATTTAAAATTTGATTTCTTCATTTACTTGTCATGTTCACTTGACCATATTGTTCAACAATGTCCTTATGATGATATAACTTCCACTAATGATTTCTCTTTCCCTATTTTGTTGTTCATTTCATTTATTTTCCTTTATGATTACACTTATTCCCATTATAGGTAAGCTATTATCCATCTGACCCATGTTTCCTATACCTGCTAAGAATCTCACAAATCCATCTCTTCCCATATGATCATAACCCTGGTACTCAATTTTCTACAATGTTGACCCATATTTCCTTGAAATATCATGAAGGATTCACTCGAATATGTTACAACGGATCATCTCATATTCATGTTTATTACATTGAATCAAAATATGTCCATTGATTTTATCTATCTACTCATGAAACTATGGATGTATGCAATAACCTGCATGGTATCACGACTTCTCAATCGATCAATATGTTACTTTGTACTTCTTCTATCTCACTACTATGAATCTGTGTCTGAAAACACTTCATACAACCCAAAAGATGGCTCTCTGATCTGTAGTGTCTACTGCATGGACCCCCCTTTTCAACATACATATTTACTGGGATTGTCCAAGATGGATGGCTCATAAAAATACTCTCTCTTATTCCAAGTAATCTTCCTCTTCATTTGTAGACTCATCATATCTATGAACTTTTACTTCTTCCTTTCTACCTATGGAGTCATCTCACACTACAATTCCTTAAAGTACAATTTGTCGAACATTATCTTTATTTACCTTCTCTTCTTTTATTTCTTGCACTACTGCACATCCCGTGATCTCTAGGACCCGTTCTTTATTCACTTGTTCTTATGTTTTTTCATTTATTCTCCAAACCTTCCTATGTATGACATATTTCTTTTTCCCTGTATATTTTCCTTCATCTCGTACTATTGCCAATCCTAGGAGTATAACTTATGGGTGTCCTTCATTGATTTTATATTCCTTTTCCTGTTTTTTTTTTTTTTCCAAACCTTCTTATATCTGATATCAATTTTGTTTCTCAAAGAAGTTTCCATCATTCTTCTACAATCATGAGCTATGTGTCCATATCTATGGAAATTGTAACATTCAATGTTATGTTCAGCCACATAATATTTATTTCTTAAACATTTGAATCATAAGCCCTGCAATCTGCAACCTTGTGTGCAAATTTAGTGCAATAAAAACAATGACCCTAAAATAAATTTGCATACGTGGGAGTGAATGGTCTTCTTTGTGGTGTAGTCCTCCAAAATTCCTATCTTGGTTGATCATGATCTTCTCTTATATGCATCCCTTCATTATTGTTGAAGCTTCTTTTCTACATGAATGTGGTAGGTTTTTTTGAATATGTGTCTCTATTATACTCATTATTCTTCAATTCTTAGTGACCATGATTCCTTCCTTTCAGTACTTCTGCATAACTCTTACACTTTTCTTCATTCTTATTTTCTAGCAACCTAGACGGCTTCTCTTCAAAATTATCTATGAATGATGTGGATTCTTCTCTTTCTTCAATATTATTGTTGATCTTGACAAATTTGACTCTTAGCATGACCACTTATTATTCAAGATTATCAACCTCTTCTTCTTTCTTTATTGTCTGAGAATTCATGAGTTATTTCGTTCTCTTTGATTATTCAAGATGGATCTTCAAGGTGATTATCTCTTCTTCATTTTTTATTTATTGCTAATTGAATTCTACTTCAAGCTGATTTAAATCCTCAAGTATTTCCTTGAGATGATCTGTAAATATATTCTCTCTTTTTTCGCTTCTTCCTTTTGTGCTAATATTTTGGATTACAAACACTAATTTTGATCTTCAAGAGTTTCTTCAATCCTTCTGGCTTCTTCTAGTTGACTTCTTACCATCATGATCATCTGGTAGAATTACTTGGAGTTGGTATTATGAGAATTGTATTTCTCCTTTAGTTATTCATGGAGTGACTTGTTTTTACTTTTTTCATTCCATAGACATTTTATTGCACTGAGCAATTATTCTCTCTAATATAATTTTTCCTCTTCAAACTCTTCCTCTTCTGAATCTGTATGACATGACTAACATCTTCTTCTTTTTTTGTACCTGTATATTCCTTAGTATTCTCTAATTCTATGATGGGATAAGAATATATATTATGTATCTTATCCCAAATTTCTTTAGTTGATGAACATTGTCCTACTTTGTCCTTTATTGAATTACAAAATCCTTCTAAGATAAAATCCAATGCTATATTTTTGTTCCTTTTCAGTTACTTCTTGGATTGTAACAACCCTAGTAGAATATATACTTACGGATTATTAAGTAAAAGATTTATTAAGTAATTAATTTTTCCCTAACATGTTAATACCTAAACAACAATTGGTCTAATAATACTAATTAAATAATTATTAATTAATTAATGGTTGCAATTTGATTAATTAATTGATTAATTAACTACCTATTACATTTAATAACTTGAGTATTAAATTTAAAAGATTAATAAGTTATATTGTTTAAATTAAGCTTACGTATTCGGGAAGGGATAGGACATTAAATATAGGATAAAATAATAAATAAAGGGGATAAGGGGCATTAACTACGAAAGGATAAGATAAGGTAATAAATGGGTAGGTAGGGAAGTAAATGAGGGGGAAGTCGGAGAAGGAGGAATATGGAGGGGAAGGAGGTTTACGAGGGGATGATTCTACAAGAGATAGGGGGATTGATTTTTGGGGGCTCTCTTGGATTTGCAGAGAGGATTTGAGTTTTGGAGTCGGATTGGATCAGTACAGGCACCGGTTTGCTAGAGGTTTTGGGCACGGGGGCCAAGATATCCATATGATATCTTGGAGCTAGGTAGTTGTCCTAGTTGGTAAGGAGGATAGTAGGTTTTGGGCAGTGTTGGTCAGTGCATCAGGCAACAGGAAGGCAACAACAAGGCAACAAAGCGAATTAGCATCAGAACCAGGTAATTTAAATTGTGTATTTGTTTTATTTTGCTATAAAATTTTATTATTTGTTGATAAATCTATATGTGAATGTGCTCAATTAAAGGAATTTTTGAATTTTACTGTTTTTCTCAATATAAAGGAATTATTGAATTTTATTGTTATGTTGTAGAATTAATTGATGTTAATTAAATTGGACACTACAAATGGTATCAGAGATTTTGTTTGAAATCTGGGCCTAAGGGACAAAAATCCAAGCTCTAACTCCAGCTATGCTTAACCTACAAACAAAACACAGAAATTTTAAAACAAATATAAAAAAAATAAAAATAAATGCAATATGAATTGAAAATGTAAAAACAAATTACCAAAGTAAAACAAGCTACTAGGGTTGTTACAACTTGTTGGGTCGGTGAAAGAGGGGTTTTGTTAATGCCCCACCAGGGTTCCAATCTCCCTTGTGGCATGATACCCCTCGTAAGTTGTTTGTGCTTTTGTTGCAATTGGAGCAGGGTAAAAGTCCAGAAAAACTTCAGCTAAATAGATACCTCCACTTGCCAGGTCTAATGGAAAGATAACAGTTTGAGTTCTCTAAGACAACTACATTGATTGCAATATTCCCAGACTGGACAAGGGCATGATTGTCGCGTAAGGATAAGAGGAAGCTAGACAAAAGAAACAATTCCTTAAAAGGTTTTAATATTTCCACGCAACACAAAGGAAAATATGGAACCCCAAAAAAAAATCGACATAAGACTTAGATAAGCTAAAAGAGACCTACACCTGAGTTATACCGGCGGTGTTTGTCTATATATGATGCAAATTAAACTGAGCATCATACTGTGTGTGCAAACAACGATGCTTACAGAAATTTTCCACCGACTTTTTCAGAGTTTAAAAGAATATTATGAAACGAAATAAAACCAAGGTTTCCAGTATAATCAATCAACGATATTATAGAATCCTCACGATCCTATAGGGACGCATCTAATAAAAAAAAACTGAAAGTATGATGAAAAAAAAAGAAACCAACCGTACCTCCAACGAATTTGGAAGCAGGACCTGACGATGCAAAACCCCAACTGCTTGTGGCTCTCTGTTGTCTCTCTTTAGAAAAAAAAAAAAAAAAGATCCTACAGAGTGTTTCTAAAGCTAGAATTTTTGTTCAATTATACAGTAAATAGAACATGTGTAAGATTTCTTGTCACGAATTTGTAGGCTATGAATGCATTAGAGTGGGAAATTTTGAAATATGCATCAAGAATCCTAACATGAAGTAGGTAATAACAGAGCAGAGCCCATTTTGGAAACAAATCTCAGGAAATCCTAAACAATATACGCACTTAGCAGAGCCCATTTTGCAAACAAATCTCAGGAAATCCTAAACAATATACCCACTTATAGATATGTAATAATTATCTATGTTTGCATACAGAATCTAAAAACTTTGTTCGACAATGCCCAAAAAACACCAGGCAAGTAACACAAACTTCGACTAAAATTACTCTATATCAACCAAGAACCATTTTTCCACCCAAGATTCTTAAGCGCAACTTTCTATATCCACGCCTAGCAACAAAAAGCTAGTATCTGGAATGCATGAACATTTTATAATTGACAAAATTACCCACAGAGACTCTCGTTACCTGGGATGTTTTCTAAGCAAGCTTGGTTTCTCTTGGATTGTCGTCTTACGTTCGTAGGTCAGATGCAAGAGCTTGGCTAGGCTGAAATCTGCAACACCTAGATACCAGGTGAAGCCGCCAGGTGTGCTTAGGCCCTGGCACTAACAAACTTTGCCTTGAAAACCCTAAAGCTTTCATCTTCCTCCATCTGCCCACAACCAATTGGAGAAACTCTTCATGGAAAAAAAAGAATTTTTCTCCAGTCTCAATCCATTCCTCGAAGTCCTCCTTCCAAAGCTGCATCCAGGCCTGAAGGGCGATCCCTGACAGTGAAATAGGTGGTTTTATCTAACCTGCAGAGACCTTACACGTACTTCTGATGGAGAATGGAGGGCTCCAACAATACTAGAAACTGCCCCAGCCATTGTACTCCAAGTTAGAGAGTGTATCTAGAGAATCCTGCACTGCTGTAACAGAAAAGAACCCAAATCGCTAAACACATGGGCATGGGAGGAGAAGCCCGCGGGTTTGACCTCGGGACTCCAACACCCATAACAACTACAACTACAACGCACCATGCCAAGAAACTACAACTACCAGTAGTCGAGCATCCATAGGAGGAAGCGAGGGCGGGGCACGTGGGCCTCATGCACCCACGATGGCCGATTTTAGTTTGAAAAAAAATTATATAGATATATTATTTAATTTTTTATTTTTTTATGAATTATGTTTTAATCTTATTTAAAAAAAAAAAGATTATTTTATTTCTTTTAAATTTAAAAGATTAAAATTAGGTTTAAGTTATTAATTATATATATATATATATATATATAATATAATATAAAAAAAATTATATATATATCAATGGTATAATTAAATATATAAATAAATTAAATAAAAAAAACCCGAGTATAGTAGTATTAAGAATTTTAAGATAAAAAAAAAAATGAATGATAAGGTCAAATTAATAATTAAGTAAATTAACATTATAAATTTATAATGTTAATAGTGGGTTTGAAACCTATGTCATTAATCATGTGATTATTGAATGTAAGAGGGTTAAGTAAAAATTTGAAGAGGTCCATGGGTTTTGAACCCAAGACCACCCACCAAGCGAAGAGCCTCAAGAAGAGCGCTAACACCAACACGCCACCCATATCACTTTTTTTACAAATAATTTCACATATAAATACTTTAATTGTCAATAGTAGCAAGTACTATCCTGAAGAGTAATCTCTGATTATCCAAGCGCCAAACTCACAAGACCGTACACACAATTCGTCGAGCTGAGCGCCGAGTCCCTCCACTCCTTTCCACCAGTCAAAGTCAACGCTAAAAATCAATGCAACATTCGACAACGCCAACACTATGCGCCAGGGAAAATCTCACAAGTCAAGCACCGGAGGATATTTAGTTGTAAGTGAAAAGTGAAAAGGACTTAGACTAGGACAGGCGGGGAGGAGGAGACATATGCACTATAAGAGTAAGCATAGGAATTGGCGAGTATGACGCAAGGCTAGCGTAGCTACAGGGCAAGGGAACCAATAGTTTTTTTTATAGGGGCGAAGGAAATCAAGCTTAGATGCTTAATCCTAACCCTAACCTAGCCAATCCCGTAAAGGAGTAATTTCTGTTTATAGAAAAGTAAAGAAAAATTACGCCTAACCATGTTTCTAGTTTGAGTAGCACCAATTTGAAACATCCTGGAACTCACCCGGACAACTTTGGTTGATGTAGGTTAAAGCATACAGGATGGTCAGGACCCGAGGGAGTCGAGGCAGGGGAGCGTCGTCGCAAGCACCGCCACCATCGCCAGGGAAACCACCACCATCGCCCGAACTAGCCCTCATATTGCGCTCGTTGGAAGCCATTAACGAGACTTTAAAGGGGCGACAACCGGTAGGGACTGAAGTGGAACCCGCACCATCTGGAATGGGTAATCCAGAAGCATCAAGGGATTCAAGGGGAGAACCTCCACCTGAAGACATTACGCGGGAATTGCAGAAGATCAAACTTCCGGAGTTAGCCGGGGGTCACGCCAGTGAAGTCATGACAAGTTGTTTTTCCTTAAGGGACTATGCGTCCAACTCAAAGGCAAAGATCGCCTTTTTTCAGTTAAGAGACAGCGCCTTGAACTGGTGGGGCAACCTGGAAAGACAATTGCACCTTACCCTAGACACAGTATCTTGGAAACTTTTTGAGGAGAGGTTCTAAATGAAATATCTACCAGCATGCTATGAGGAACAACAGGTAGGGGCATTTCATGCCTTAGTACAGGGAAACAAAACTGTAGAAGAATATGAGATCAGATTTATGGAACTGGTCAAATATGTTTCGTATATGGAAAATGACCAACGACAGGTAGAGCGCTTTGTATATGGATTGAACCCTAAGATAAGAGCTATGGTGCAAATGTGGAAACCGTCTTCAGTAGTGGAAGCAGTGGAAAATGTGTGTTATGTGGAAGAACACATGAACATAACCGGGTGTACAAGACCGACATTTCCGCATCGTCTTGGATTTGTAGGGAAGACCCTGAGGACATTTCTTAGGGGAGGGGGCTCAAGGCCACTGCCATATGGTAACAAAGTCGCTCCAAGGAAAATATCTGCAGGGATTTCAATGGTAGAAAGTGCAGCATCTCGTTCATTTCCAATGACGTAGACAGGTCCACGACCATCTCAGGGAACATTGAGTAGGGGCAGGGGTTCCAGGGGAAGGAACTCATTTCAAAGACAGTCACATAAAAGTGCACAGGTTCAATCTCATGTTACCTATTGGGGGTGTGGAGGACCCCATTACCAGCGTGACTGCCCAGAGTTACAATCAGGGTTCGTTCATAGAGAAGGAAAGGCACCGATGGGGAGAGAAAGTAGCATCCACCAGATTTACGCAGTGGTTAATAATCGTCGGGCTGGACATCAATCCACGGTGGTGGAGTCATCAGGTACGCTAAGTCATATCAATGTCAATATTTTGTTTGATTTTGGTGCGACAGATAGTTTCATTTCACCATCTGCATTAGAAAAGAGTGGGTTGGCAGCCTACGAGCACGATGACTTTAAACAAGTTGAGATTGCTTCAGGGGAAAAACAAGCGGTAGAACCTAGTGTTGATAGTTGTATAGTAGACCTGGGAGTGTGTACTACCAGGTTGAAGGTATACGTCACTGCCCTTAGGGCATATGACCTAATCATTGGAATGGATTGGTTAGCAGCTCATCGATCTTTGGTAGATTGTTTCGCAAAGAGGGTGCTTTGTGTTGATGATGAAGGAAGACCAGTAGAGATCCAGGGTGTATAGAGAAAAGTGTCGTTATGCTTTATATCAACTATGAAGGTTAAGTGATGCTTGAGGCAAGGGTGTTGACTTTATGTAGTGGAAGAAGTAAATGAAAGGAAGGGACCCTCACTAGATCAGTACCCGGTATTGTCAGAATTTCAGGATGTTTTTCCGAACGAGTTACCAGGGTTACCTCCTGAGAGGGAGCTTGATTTTACTATTGAGCTAAAACATGGTGCGGAACCGATTTCCAAGACTCTGTATCGGATGACAGCGTCGGAACTTTGTGAATTGAAAATGCAGTTGAAAGAGTTACTAGACTTAGGGCTAATAAGGCCCAGTGTCTCACCTTGGGACGCACCGGTAATTTTTGTAAAGAAGAAGGATGGATCCTTACGACTGTGTATAGACTACAGGGACTTGAACCATGCTACAGTGAAAAATAGGTACCCAATGCCGTGAATAGATGAACTCTTCGATCAGATGAAAGGAGCAGGGGTATTCTCAAAGATTGATTTGTGATCAGGGTATCATCAGTTAAGGATTAAGGAAGGTGATATCCCAAAAACTTCCTTTCGAACTCGGTTTGGACATTACAAGTTTGTTGTTGTACCTTTCGGATTGACCAATGTGCTAGAAGTATTCATGAGCCTCATGAATGGTGTATTCTGAAAGTACTTAGATCGATTTGTACATGTCTTTCTAGACAACATCCTCATCTATTCCAAAAATGAAAGAGAACATGAGGAACACTTGCGAATAGTGTTGTCCTGCCTTAGAGAGAACAAATTGTACGGGAAGTTGTTGAAGTGTTCCTTCTTCCATAAAGAGATCCACTATTTAAGTCATATCATTTTGGGTGAAGGAATCTCTGTAGACCCAGAAAAGGTAAAGGCCATTATGGAGTGGCCAGTGCCGAAAAATGTCCATGAGGTGAGAATATTCATGAGGCTAGCAGGTTATTACCGGAGATTTGTGGAAGGGTTCTCAAAAATAGTGAAACCCATCACCACCTTGCAGTGCAAGGGAGTCAGATATGAATGGACATAAGAGTGTGATAGTGCATTCATTGAGCTTAAGAGGTTACTAACTAGTGCACCAATTCTATGAGTGTTGGATATGGAAAAGGTCTTCACAATCTGCACAGATGCCTCGAAGCAAGGGTTGGGGGCCATGCTAATGCAGGATGGAGGAGTGATAGCCTATGCATCAAGGAAGTTGAAGAAACACGAAGAGTTATACGTGACTCATGATTTAGAGTTGGCAGTTGTAATGCCAGCTCTAAAAATTTGGAGGCACTATCTTGTGGGGCGAAACTTTGAGCTCAAAATGGACCATCAAAGTTTAAAACATCTCTTCACTCAAAGAGATCTGAATGCCAGGCAAAGGCAATGGAGTGAGTTTATGAGTGAGTACAATTTTGGTATTTCATACATCAAGGGAAAGGAAAATGTGGTCGCAAATGCCTTGAGTAGGAGACCACGTATCTTCTCCTTGTTAACCTTAAAGGTCAATCTGAGGGAACATGTGTTGACACAACTCCAACTAGATAGTTGGTATTTAAAGGTTGCGTCAAACCTCTAGAGTGGGAGGTAGTTAGATCCAAAGTATGAAGGATATAGTATGGAAACAAACGAACTATTAAGATATCGAGGAAGGATGTATATCCCTGAGAATGGGGATATTCGAAGCATCATACTGAAGGAAGCCCATAGAGCACTTTATTGTGCGCATCTGGGTGTGAAGAAGATGTACGTAGATATGATGAAGCTCTTATTTTGGGTAGGAATGAAGTGCGATGTAGTCCATTTCATCGCCAAATGCCTTGAGTGTCAACAAGTGAAATCCGACCACCATCACCCGGCAGGCCTCCTACAACCACATGATGTTCCTATGTCCAAATGGGAAGTCATCTCTATGGATTTTGTTGTGGGGTTTCCACTCACATGTCATAGACACAATTCCATTCTTGTGATAGTGGATAAGTTAACCAAGAGTGCTCATTTTATTTTGGTTAGAGACACTTACGATGTCACTGATGTGGCACGTGTGTTTGTAAGTGAGGTTATCCGTTTGCACTGGATACCTAAGAAGATCATTTTAGATAGGGACTCCAGATTCATTTCTAGGTTTTGGACAAGTTTACAGTCAGCGTTGGGGACTCAATTGAAATTAAGCACAACTTATCATCCTAAAACAGATGGGAAAACTGAGAGAGTAAATCAAGTCATGGAAGACATGCTTAGGATGTATGTAATGGATAATCAAACCCAGTGGGAGAAGTACCTACCTTTGGTAGAGTTTTCCTAAAATAACAGTTATCATAGCTCCATCGGAATGCCACCCTGTGAAGATTTGTATGGGAGGCCATGCAGATCGCCATTGAGTTGGGATAGACTAGAAGACCGAGTAATAGTTGGGCCAGAATTGATTCAAGAAATGGAGGAACAAGTGATTCAGATTAGGCAGAGACTAAAGGAATCATAGGATAGGCAGAAAAGCTATGCAGATGTACACAGGACCGACCGAAGTTATGAAGTGGGAGACCAGGTTTTCATTTGTATCAGGCCTAATAAGAGTACCATATGGTTCGGGAAGGGGAAAAAGTTGTCACCTCGGTTTATAGGACCATTTATGATCTAAGAGAAAATTGGACCCATTGCATATCGTCTCGTACTACCACCCCACTTGCATAAAACTCATAATGTATTTCATGTATCTATTTTACGTCATTATCTTGTTGATGAATCACATAAACTAAATTGGAAGGAATTGTAGGTATCTGACGTGGGAACCCTCATGGTAGAACCATTACGCATATTGGACCATAGAGTCAACAGCTCAGGAACCGTCTAGTAGACCAAGTTAAGGTCCAGTGGGACAAGTAGAGTCTAGGATCTGCTACTTGGGAAGATGCTGAGACATTACGACGAGACTATCCCTCACTATTTTGACCACCTCGAGAACATGTTTCTCGAAGGTGGGGTGTATGTAACACCACCT
>JZKD02S1972608.1:0-25484 GCA_000966675.3 Picea glauca | reverse complement strand
AGAAAATATTAAAAATGGATTTTTAAATAAGAAATAAATAAAGATGAGAGAATAGGGTACACATAGAAAGGAATCTAGAGTCTAGCTACCACTAGTTTAACTAAAAGAAGACTCATATTTTAGCTCAAATCAGATTTAGTAAGGCGTCAGTCATTAAATGAGAATATGGGGAATAAAGAGATAACTATGAGTGATTTAAGGAGTGCATCTCGGAAGTGTGAGGAGGAAAGGAATAGTTCTAAATTAATTAATTAAAAAGATAATTATTTATGCAAGTGGGGAGGTGTCAATGAGAAATTCCTATAAATCAAATGGTGAAGATGAGAAAAGGAGGACACTGGTTATTGGTAAAGTTATGCTATAAAATTATTTTGATTGGTTTTACTTGTGCGAGTTGGGATACCCAGCATGTGATAGAGTGGTGGTTTTACCTTGCGAGACAAGCTAAGAGCTAGAGTATATTCTAGTTTTGTGTGTGTGACCCCTTTGCGACTCGTGGGGCAAAGGGGGAAGAAGAGTACTCCTAGCATTGGATGGGAGGTACTCTTGGAATGATTATCACATAGATTCCATTAACTTATTTGAAAGTATCGGTAGGAACCATATCATTGCGATTTGATTGATCGCTCTCCTGTAGTGATTTTCTTTTGCCAACATTTTAATTTATTTTCCCGCAATTTGAATGCGCCATCCCTGTAACGAATTTCCTGTAGAGAATGCACCATCTATATAGAGAATTTCCTATAGTGAGTTCTTCCATAAATTTTTGTTTTCTCCAATGATTTGAATGTGCCTTTCCTTTAGCGAATCTCCTATATCGAATTTCATGCAGATATTTTTCCTTCGAGTGAGTTTAAAAAGGATCTCTCTCCTGTAACGATTTCCTTTAGAGATTTTTCCTTCCAACGAGTTTAAAAGGAGCTCTCTCTTGCAATGATTTCTTTCAGAGATTTCTCTTCTAGCGAGTTTAAAAAAAAGAGCTCTCTCCTAGCGATTCATTCCTGCGTTTTATTTTTGTTTCTTCCAGCGATGGATTGAGTCTCTCCTATAGTGATTTCCTTCTTGCAATTTTTTTTGTTTTTTCCAGCATGGATTGAGTCTCTCCTATAGCGTCCTTCCTGCATTTTTTGTTTTGTTTCTTCCCGCGATGGATTGAGTCTTTCCTATAACGATTTCCTTCCTGCATTTTTTTGGTTGTTTCTTCCAGCGATGGATGGAGTCTCTACTATAGCGTTTTCTTCCGGGAATTTTGATTCTTCCAGTGATTTAAATGAGCCTCTGTTGTAGCATACCCGTGTTCCCTCCCCTTACTGCTTGTGAGATTGGCGTGGCCACAGAGCTTGAAAAGAAGGCCCTTGGTCTCGAATCCTCATTCGATTGGGTTTTTGTTTGGACTTGCTTCCAGTGTAAATATTATCAGACCTGAACTCATCCAGAATGCACTCACTAATCACTCTAACTATTACCTTTTGAAACCTTCACAATATTATCTGGATTGAGAGAGTAGGAGAAATGTTTCCCAACTCGGGAGTTCCATTTTATTTTTAAGAAATGTAAATTCTGAATCATGTAAACCCTTGGGTGTTGGACTTCGTTTGCTCTATTGTGATGGAACCCTTGGGAATTTTTACAATTCCGAGAATAACACCTACGTGATGTATAATTTAGATAGTCATGTGACGAGGATGGATTCCATTTCCAAGGGAGGCTGGATTGGGTATAAGAATTAATTTTTAAAAATAAAAACTTGTTCATTGAGGTTATTATTTCAAATGGAAATGGCATACCATGGTATTAAGCTTGAATGTTATTTATATATTTTCATCGTAATGTTTTTTTCCAGTAGCTTAATATTAATTGCTTTTTGGTAATACCGAAATTACATATCAATTCAACTTAGGATTGTTCAATCTTAATCTATTGAAATTATAGCTTATCGAATCCTATAATTCACTCAATCATGGTTATCCTTTCAAAATTACAACTAGCATTTAAGTCTTTTAATATTCCGTCCAATAAATATTCCCTATACTAATAACCATTTGATAACATGTATATTGGATCCAAATACTAGTTCATAATAAATGTATATGTATATTGGACCAAACTACTAATTCACCATGTCATGTATGTTACCTAGGGTGTATATAATCTAATAATGTAAATAGGTAATGAGAATATTTTTTACCTACCCATAATATCCATAATTCAATCATGTGAAAATTCTTGTGAATATCATTACTATAACCTAAGGCTTGTTCTTCAATTTTGCGGTCTTACCCTGAATGGTTGTTCTTGAAATGATAGAGTGCAAAATTCCTTGGCATAGCCCATATCTGAACAAATTTATTATCTTACCACATTTCAAAAAAAACTTTAGTATAGATGGAAAAAGGTACTTGCATACTTGGAATTTACATACTTCAAAGAATGTTCTAAGTGAAGTGGAAGAATTTGTGACCTCCTTTACATTATAGGTGGCCCAATGTTTACTTATATACTTGGAAGTGGGGTCTAGGAGAATTTTTTTAACTAAAACCTTTTCTTGTATTCACACCTCTTTAAGGGACTTATAATTTGTCATGTTTTTTCTCTTCTTATTTTTAAAATTTATTTCTTTTCATGTTCCATAGGTGGTAATTGTGTCTATTAAATCAACGTATGTTTTTATAGTAGAATTTTTTGTCACGCCATGAATAATTGATGATTAAGATTGCTTGATCTATTTTCAATTTTGGCTTATGATTGAATTAATGTGTATTAGACACCTCCTCGTTCCTCGAAAGAGTCACCATTCCTAAGACCTTAAATGATAAAAAACAATCTGATGAATCTAGGACTTGAGCGTTGCTTATGTGTCTTGGAGGTCCTAACCATTCTAGATAGGTTGGGTGGGTAGTTTCCTTATGTTATCTTTAAGTGGTGAGTTGATTGATAATGATGTTTCTTTCGGATGAACTTGATGAATTTTCTTATGTAGTGATTAATATATGGTGTGTCTCATTATTAATTATGTTGAGGCATTGATTATGATTTGTTATTAATTAGGATGGCGTGTTGATGGTGTTGTTATTCATTATGTGGTGACGTTTAATTTCCTATATATATATATATATATATATATATATATATATACATCACTATTGGTTGTCATAATAGATGGGTCATTACAGGATGAATGTAATAATAAATTTTTAGTTTCAATTACTTTCACTCTCTTCATCTAAAGTTAATATAGAATTATTTTACTTAAGGTGGATTTTGAAATATTTTATGTATGGTTGATATTGGAATTTTTTAAAATTCCACTTGTCAACTACATATTGAACACATAAGGAATTACACATCTCCCTCATATATATGCAGACATTTACAGCTATGTTTACTCTCAAAATGATTTCCCTTTGAAACCCTATGTTTTCTTAATGTAAGTAGTAACCAAATACTATAACGCTTCAATATATGTTTGTTGTTCTCAAAAACACATTGATGTTTTTGAGGTATGGGTAGAGAAATCATGAGAAAAGGAACCGAAACACAACCAATAACAAAGAAAACATTAACAATCATCGCTCCATAACTATAACTCAAGGGGTTACAATGACGATTATTCCTTAAACCTATATGTTCTTCAAAGTGAACATAAATGAGAATCCAAATTCGTTTGGTTATTTTGAATCGTGATATTTTTTTCTTAAATGTACACTTCATCATAATTATGAACTCATGTAATTTAAGTTACTATTTTTCATTATTTGAATTTAGTGATAGAGTCTTTGTTAAAATTGTTATTTTGTATTTTTTAAATTGTTGTTTTTAAAGAAAAAATAGACTTAATTCATTTCATTGTAATGTTTTTAATATGAATGAATTGTTTAATACAAGCGTATATCTATCTTAACTATAGATTTATTATGAGTTCGGAGGGATCAAATTCCTTGAGGTGCATACCTTCTTTTAGAGTGAAAAAACTTAGGAAGGGTTTGTACCTCTAGGGATTTGATCCCTCTTGGCACATTATAAATCTGGACTTAAGATGGATCTACATCGGTTCCATTCGTGTGAAGGAGCTTGAAATTTTTAGAAGATAGTAGTTATCGATATGCATATGTTTAAAATGAACTTGATACTTTGAAATTTATATCATTATGAATAAAATAAAAAAAAAAATAATAATTTTTAGTGATAAAGATATTGAATAATAAAAAAGTGGAATTGTTAAGATATATATATATATATATATATATATATATATATATATATATATATATATATATATATATATATATAGTAATTGATCTTAATCTATTTTCTTTCACTTTTCTCTTACACATGCATACACACTTTCCCATATTTTTATATATATCGTATGGAAATGGAGGTTGAAGTGTGGAGACCATGTAAAGCTTTAACTAGAGATATTAACTAAAAGTGAAACATTGAGAATTTTTAGACCTCCCTAGTTTTTCACATTTTATATATCTTAATATTATGATGTATTTAATGTGAAAAAATTAATAGATAAATCACATCTAACCAAACAAAGTATAGGAGTTTAACTTATATCTTTGTTTTGAAACTAGTTTTCCGAGAGTTATTCCATTTAGTTTGATAATTTGCAGTATTTCACACTTGAAATCAATAGAGGATTAATTTTCTCCATATCATTCCTTAAATTCATTAATGCACTAAAACATCTTTAATAGTGATACTGTAGAGGATTAATTTTTTTAATATCATTTCCTTAATTAATTAATTCACTAAAATCAATGCACCCTATTGTTTTATGTAATATCATTGTTAAAATGAATATGTATCTACTTGATTATGTTAAATAATTTTTGTTGTATCATCACTTAAATGCTCTAAATTCATTCTATAATCACTAAAATCAATGCATTGTATTGTTTTGCATTATGTCATTATTGAAATAAATGCATCCTTGAAATCATTCAAACTCCCTTATTTGTCTAAATAGTTTTCTTAATATCATCAAGAAATTAATATGCTCTATTTTTTTTATGTTATATCATTATCATTGAAATCAATACACCTTATTGTTCTATGGTATATCATTGCTAAAATGAATACAACTAATTGATTATGTTCAATCATTTTTCATTGTGTCATCACTTAAATCAATGCAGGTATTCAATGTTTGATATTACATTATCTTTTAGTTTTCATGATTGGAACATATCAATAATATAAACTCAAACCTATTGAATTTTGAAACATTATTCATTTTTATAACTAACTAAAGGATGATTATGTATTGAAAGAATAATTATATATCTTGAGAAGCCTTTCATCCACTTTAAATTGAACTCTCGGTAATATATTTAATCCTAGTATACTTATTGTTACTTTACATTTGAAAAAAAATGAAAATAGATGGATTTTCAAATCTTGATTTCTTTTGTAATGTTAGACTCATTAAAAAGTAATCTTATATATTTATATCATACATAATAATATATTTATATTTAGCCTCTTTTTGCAATATCCTAGAATAGTTACACAATGCCCATAATAAATATGCAATAGCTCTTGTTGATTTTGAAGTCTCTAAGAAATCAAAATATTTTGGAAATCAACAACTGATCGAGGTGGATATAGGTGGCCACCCACCTTTTTCAAATGGCTCAAAACAATTTTCTGGCAATTTTGGCAATTTAGTATTTTTAACAGGTTTTAATTTCCGGGCCATTTTGAGGGCCCAAATGAAGGTTTTTAGAGATAGAGGTTCTCAATGATATCCTAAGGAATTATTGAGCCCCCAAAATGAATCTCCTTGATGATACCTTTCCAACGAGCTATCACATGCCTAAAATGAAGATCGTATGCAAAAGTTACGACACTGGAAAGTTGATGTACTCACTTACCCAAACGGGGCCCACATGAATTTTGGAGCTTTATCTCCTAAGGTTAGGTTTTTGGATGTCTAGGGTTTTTGGCATTCCTTCTTATTGTAAAAATTCCTTCAGAGCCTCATTGCAATCATCTTCTTGTGAATGCGAGTAGCCGTCACATCTCTTCTCAGAGATAAGCTGCCACCATTCTATCGAGTCTTTCACTCTATATTTTACAGTCTCTCTACATTTATTTCATTAATAGAAATCATGTATTACTGTATATCTATGTTTATGGTTTCATATCTTATATATTTTTGTTATATTATTGAATATATGCGATATCTTTGTGCATTTATTTATTATATCTCCGATCTCATTTCATGCAGAAAATAATCTGAATCAGTGGTATCAGAGAAGGTTGCTCTTGATCATTTTTTTCAATGCATGTCCCCGACGAGGTCCGATTATAGAAAGTTGGGTCTCGATCTTGTCTCTATTAAAGACAATCTTTCTTGCACATGCAATAAACCCTCAATGGCGAAAGAAAATAAAAACGATGGAGTAGACGATCCTATTAATTTGTTGCTTGAGCAAGCTCTCACGCAATAGATGGACGAAGTGATGGAGAATTTTTCCCATATCCTTCAACTCCTGCTGATAGCATCAGGTGCATATTCATCAAGTGGCCACTTTGGAGCCACCTCTTCTTTCAAGGTACAATTTAATTTTGATATTCCTATTATTGAAAGAAGGATAGATGCATAAGCCCTAGAAAAATGGTTAACTCTGCTAGAAGGTTATTTCTCTGTTCACAATTTTTCTAACAAAGAAAATATCACCTTCGCACTCCTTGAATCTCTCCCTCATGTCAAACATTGGTGGGAAACTTACTTGGAGCAAAGTTCCACAGAGGAGTCTGTAATATATGGGGTCAATCCCACTTGGGATTTTTTGTGGATGCGGTAAAAGAACAGTATTACCCTGTCGGAAGCTATGAGGACTAGTACATGAGATAGACCACACTGCAGCCAGAGAGGGGCCAAGTAGTTCTGAACTTCACCAATACCTTCCATACCTTATGCACCAAGATGGGTATCAAAGACTCTGAGCGACATTTGGTTCTGAAATATTGTGGGGCTCTACACGGATACATCCAGACTGAAATGGATTTTCTGGACATCTCATCACTCGGTGCTGCTTATCGATATGCTATTAAAATTGAGTAGAAATTTAAGCACCAGAACAAACGGAAATTCGGGTTTGCAAATCCACAACAATCAAAGTATGACAAAGACGGTCCTAAAAAATAGTCTCTCGAAAACCAGTCCCAAGACACAGGAAAAGAAGGGTCACAGGAAGATAAAGAAGGACACCTAAAAATGGTGTGATTTCCACAAAAGCCCCTTGCACAAAACCGATGAATGTCACTCAAAACAGTCATTGGTGGTCGAGATCAAAGACAATGAGACGAACCCTAATTTCGAATCTGATTATGAAAATACTGGTGAAGGAAAATCATTGATGCAGACCCCACTAATATTGTCGTGACCGAAGCAATTCAACTAGAAGAACCAATAGATCCTGAAGAGGGGGAGCGCCTTTTTCATTCATATATGTGGGTGAAGGGGACCCTGCTGCATTTTATTGTTGATAGCGAAAGCCAACAAAACCTCATCTTAGTAGAGGTCGTCAAACAGTTGGGATTGTCAACAACCCCACACCCGCATCAATACAACATCAGGTGGCTTCGACAAGGACGAGATCTCTCTGTCAGTCAACAACGTTGATTGTCATATGGCATCCAACCCTTCAAGGATGAGTTATTATGTGATGTTTCCCCATTGAATGTCTGTGATGTTCTCTTGGGCCAACCATATATGTGGAGATGTCATGTTGTTTATCACTCTCGACCCTGTAGTGTCATTGTTACTTTGGGGGGTCATCTCTATAGAATACCAGAGGTAGTTTTGACTACTGTTCCACCTAAAAATTTCCGCAAGGTAATGTCTCATACTGCAAAATTCAACTTCTTCACAATCTATTCAAAAGGAGAAAAAAAGTACACTGCAACCACTACAACCTTTCATCAAGCACCTTCTATCCAACAGACGTAGGTCGACAAGGCTGCAGCAAAGTGCAAAGATTATTTTTGCAAATCGTCCCCTCATGTATCTCGACTTGTTGAACAGCCTCAACCTCAATAGGTTCATGACATATTTCCATAAACTAAGTAGTGTGACGTTTGCAGCAAGACAAGCAACTCACCAAGATGCAGATTCAACAAACACTTTTCCCTCTCCCCTGGGAACCCAATGCAATGGAGACCATTTCTTCCTAAGGAGGGAGGATTGATCCATGTATATATCGGTGGTCACTCACCTATTCCAAATGGCTCAAAAAAAATTTCTGGCAATTTTGGCAATTTACTATTTTTAGCAGGTTTTAACTTCCGAGGGCATTTTGAAGGCCCAAATGAATGTTTTTTGAGATTGAGGTTCTCAATGATAACTAAATGCATGTTTTATCCCCCAAAATTAATCTCCTCTATGATACCTTTCCAACGAGCTATCACATGCCTAAAAAGGAGATCGTATGCAAAAGTTACGACCCCGGGAAGTTGTTGTACTCACTTACCCAAATGGGGCCCACATGACTTTTGGTGCTTAATCTCCTAGGGTTAGGTTTTTGGATGTCTAGGATTTTTGACATTCTTTCTTATTGTAAAAATGCCTTCAAAGCCTCATTGTAATCATCTTCTTGAGAATGCAAGTAGCCATCACATCTCTTCTCAGAGATAAGCTGCCACCATTCTATCGAGTCTTTCACTCTGTATTTTACAGTCTCTGTAAATTTATTTCATTAATAGAAATCATGTATTACTGTATATATGTGTTTATGGTTTCTTCTATGATATATTTCTATTATATTATTGAATATCTGCGATATCTCTGTGCATTTATTTATTATATCTCCGATCTCATTTCATGCCGAAAATAATATGGATCAGTGGTATCAGAGTAGGCTGCTCTTGATAAAAATTTTCAGTGCATGTCCCCGACGAGGTCCAATTATAGCAAGTTGGGTCTTGAGCTTGTCTCTCTTGAAGACAATCTCTCTCGCACACCTAAGAAACCCTCAATGGTGGAATAAAAGAAAAACGACAGAGTAGATGATCCTATCAATCTGTTGCTTGAGCAAGCTCTCATGCGACAGAGGGAAAAAATGACGGAGAATTTTTCTCACATCCTTCAACACCTGCCAATAACATCAGGTGCGTATTCATCAAGTGGCCACTTTGGAGTCACCTCGCCTTTCAAGGTACAAGTTCATTTTGATATTCTTGTATTTGAAGGAGAGATAGATGCAAAAGCCCTAGAAAAATGATTAACTCTACTAGAAGGTTATTTCTCTGTTCACAATTTTTCCGACAAATAAAAGATCACCTTCACACTCCTTAAATCTCTCCCTCATGTAAAACATTGGTGGGAAACTTATTGGGATAAAACTTCCACAGAGGAGTCTGGAATATATGGGGCCAATCCCACTTGGAATTTTTTTGTGGATGTGGTAAAAGAACAGTATTACCCTGTTGGCAACTATGAGGACCAGTACATGAGATGGACCACACTGTGGAAAGAGAGGGGCCAAGAAGTTCTGGAGTTCACCAATACCTTTTGTACCTTGTGCACAAAGCTTGGTATCAAAGACTCTGAGCAACATTTGGTTCTGAAATACCGTGGGGCTCTACACCGATACATCCAGACTAGAATGGATTTTTTGGAAATGTCATCACTCGATGCTGCTTATCGATATGTTGTTAAAATTGAGTGAAAATTTAAGCACCAGAACAAACCAAAATTAGGGTATGCAAATCCACAACAACCAAAGTATGACAAAGATGGTCCTAACAAATAGTCTCTCAAAAACTAGTACAAGACATAGGAAAATAAGGGTCACGGGAAGTCAAAGAAGAACACTAAAAAATGGTGTGATTTCCACAAAATCCCCTGGCACAACAGCGATGAATGTCGCTCAAAATAGCCATTGGTGGCCGAGATCAAAGACAGGGAGCCGAACCCTAATTCTGAATCCGATTCTGAAAATACTAGTAAATGACAGATCATTGACACAGACCCCACTACTATTGTCACAACCGCAACAATTCAACCAGAAGAACCAACAGATCCTTAAGAGGGGGAGCACATTTTTCATTCACATATGTGGGTGAAGGGGACCCCACTACATTTTATTGTTGATAGAGGAAGCCAGAAAAACCTCATCTCAGCAGAGGTCATCAAACAGTTGGGATTGTCGACAACACCACACCCACAACCATACAACATCGGGTGGCTTCGGAAAGGACGAGATCTCTGTGTCAGCCAACAGTGTTGATTTTCATATGACATCCAACCCTTCAAGGATGATGTATTATATGATGTTGCCCCACTAGATGTCTATGATGTTCTCTTGGGCCAACCATATATGTGGAGACACCATGTTGTTTATGAGTCTCGATCTCGTAGTATCATTGTTACTTTGGGCGGTCATCTCTCTGGAATACCATAGGTAGTTCTAACTACTGTTCCATATAAAAAGTGCCACAAGGTAGTATCTCAGACTGCAAAATTTAGCTTCTTCACAATCTGTTCAAAAGAAGAACAAAAGTACACTGCAACCACTACAACCTTGCCCCAAGCAACTTCTATCCAACAAAATCAGGTCGACAAGGCTGCAGCAAAGTGCAAAGATTCTTTCTGCACATCATCCTCTCATGTATCTTGACTTGTTGAATATCCTCAACCTCAACAGGTTCGTGAGAGATTTCCACAAACTAAGTAGCACGACGTCTCCAGCAAGACAAGCAGCTCACCAAGATGCAGTTTCAACAAACAAATTTCTCTCTCCCATGGGAACTCAATGAAATGGAGACCATTTCTCCTAAGGAGGGAGGATTGATCCAGGTGGATATCGGTGGTCACCCTCCTCTTCCAAATGGCTCAAAACAATTTTATAGCAATTTTGGCAATTTACTATTTTTAGCAGGTTTTAACTTCCGGGGCCATTTTGAGGACTCAAATGAAGGTTTTTAGAGATAGAGGTTCTCAATGATATCTAAAGGCATGATTGAGACCCAAAAATGAATCTCATCGACGATAAATTTCCAATGAGCTATCACACGCCTAAAAAGGAGATCGTATGCAAAAGTTATGACCCCGGGAAGTTGTTGTACTCACTTACCCAAACGGGGCCCACATGACTTTTGGCACTTCATATCCTAGGGTTAGGTTTTTGGATGTCTAGAGTTTTTGGTATTCCTGCTTATTGTAAAAAATCCTTCAGAGCCTCATTGTAATCATCTTCTTACGAATGCGAGTAGCCATCAAATCTCTTCTCAGAGATAAGCTGCCACCATTCTATCGAGTCTTTCACTTTGTATTTTACAGTCTCTGTACATTTATTTCATTAATAGAAATCATGTATTACTGTATATATGTGTTTATGGTTTCTTCTCTGATATATTTCTATAATATTATTGAATATCTGCGATATCTCTGTGCATTTCTTTATTATATCTCCGATCTCATTTCGTGCCAAAAATAATCTGGATCAGTGGTATCAGAGCAGGATGCTCTTGATCATTTTTTTCAGTGCATGTCCCCAACGAGGTCCGATTATAGCAAGTTGGGTTTCAATTTTGTCCCTCTTGAAGACAATTTCTCTCGCACACCCAAGACACCCTCAATGGTGGAAGAAAATAAAAACGACGGAGAAGATGATCCAATCAATCTATTGCTTGAGCAAGCTCTCATGCGACAGAGGGATGAAATGATGGAGAATTTTTCCCACATCCTTCAATGCCTACCGATAGGATCAAACACATATTCATCAAGTGGCCACTTTGGAGGCACCTTGCCTTTCATGGTACAAGTTAATTTTGATATTCCTGTATTTGAAACACAGATAGATGCAGAAGCCCTAAAAAAATGGTTAACTCTGCTAGAAGATTATTTCTCTATTCACAATTTTTTCGACAAAGAAAAGATCACCTTAGCACTCCTTAAATCTCTCCCTCATGTCAAACATTGGTGGGAAACTTACTGGGAGAAAAGTTCCACAGAGGAGTTTGGAATATATGGGGTCGATCCCACTTGGGAATTTTTTGTGGATGCAGTAAAAGAACAATATTACCTTGTTGGCAACTATGAGGACTAGTACATGAGATGGACCACACTATGGCAAGAGAGGGGCCAAGAAGTTTCGGATTTCACTAATAATTTCCATACCTTGCACATGAATATGGGTATCAAACACTCCGAGCGACATTTGCTTCTGAAATACAGTGGGGCTCTACATAGATACATCCAAACTGAAATGGATTTTCTGGACATCTCATCACTCGGTGCTGCTTATCGATATGATGTTAAAATTGAGCATAATTTTAAGCACCAGAACAAACAGGAATTCGGGTCTGCAAATCCGCAACAACCAAAGTATGACAAAGACGTCCCTAACAAACAGTCTCCCAAAAACCAATCCAAGACAGAGGGAAAGAAGGGTCACAGGAAGACAAAGAAGGACACCAGAAAATGGTGTAATTTCCAACAAATCCCCTGGCACAACACTGATGAATGTCTCTCAAAAAAGTCATTGGTGGTCGAGATCAAAGACAAGGAGCCGAAATCTGATTCTGAATCTGATTCTGAAAAATATTGGTAAAGGACAGATCATTGACGCAGACCCCACTACTATTTTCGCGACTGCAACAATTCAACCAGAAGAACCAATAGATCCTAAAGAGGGGTAGTGCCTTTTTCATTCACAGATGTAGGTGAAGGGGACCCCGCTGCATTTTATTGTTGATAGAGGAATCCATAAAAACCTCATCTCAGCAGAGGTCATCAAAAAGTTGGGATTGTCAACAACACCACACCCGCAACCATACAACATCGGGTGGCTTCGACAAGGATGAGCTCTCCATGTCAACCAACAGTGCCAATTGTCATACAACATCCAAGCCTTCAAGGATGAGGTATTATGTGATGTTTCCCCACTGGTTGTCTGTGATGTTCTCTTGGGCCAACCATATATGTGGAGACACCATGTTGTTTATGAGTCTCGACCCCATAGTGTCATTTTTACTTTGGGAGGTCATCTCTAAAGAATACAAGAGGTAGTTCTGACTATTGTTCCACATAAAAGGTGTCACAAGGTAGTATCTCCTACTACAAAATTCATCTTCTTCACAATCTGTTCAAAAGGAGAACAAAAGGACAATGAAACCACTATAGCCTTTCCCCAAACACCTTTTATCCAATAGAAGTAGGTCGAAAAGGCTACAACAAAGTGAAAAGATTCCTTCTGCACATCATCCTCTCATGTATCTTGACTTGTTGAGCAGCCTCAACCTCAACAGGTTCATGACAGATTTCCACAAACTAAGCAGCGCGACGTCTCCAACAAGATAACCAGCTCACCAAGATGCAGATTCAACAAACACTTTTCCCTCTCCCCCGAGAACTCAACGCAGTGGAGACCATTTCTTCTTAAGGAGGGAATATTGATCAAGGTGGATATCGGTGGACACCCACCTTTTGCAAATGGCTCAAAACAGTTTTTTGGCAATTTTGGCAATTTACTATTTTTAGCAGGTTTTAACTTTCGGGGAAATTTTGGGGGCCCAAATGAAGGTTTTTTGATATTGAGGTTCACAATGATATCCAAAGGCATGACTGAGTCCCAAAATTTAATATCCTCAATGATACCTTTCCAACGAGCTATCACACGCCTAAAACGAAGATCGTATGCAAACGTTACGACCTCGGGAAGTTGATGTACTCACTTACCCTAAAGGGGCCCACATGACTTTTGGTGCTTCATCTCCTAGGATTAGGTTTTTGGATGTCTAGGGTTTTTGGTATTATAGCTTATTGTAAAAATTCCTTCACAGCCTCATTGTAATCATCTTCTTGTGAATGCGAGTAGCCGTCACGTCTCTTCTTAGAGATAAGATGTCACCATTCTATCGAGTCTTTCACTCTGTATTTTGCAGTCTCTGTACATTTATTTCATTAATAGAAATCATGTATTACTGTATATCCGTGTTTATGGTTGCATCTCTAATATATTTATGTTATATTATTGAATATCTGTGCTATCTCTGTGCATTTCTTTATCATCTCTCCGATCTCATTTTGTGTCGAAAATAATCTGGATCAGTGGTATCAGAGTAGGCTTCTCTTCATCACTTTTTTCAGTGCATGTCCCTGATGAGGTTCAATTATAGTAGGTTGGGTCTCGAGATTGTATCTCTTGAAGACAATCACTCTCGCACATCCAAGAAACTTTCAATGGTGGAAGAAAAGAAAAACAATGGAGAAGACGATCCTATCAATCTGTTGCTTGAGCAAGCTCTCATGCAGCAGAGGGATGAAATGATGAAGAATTTTTCCCATATCCTTCAACACCTGTCGATAGCATCAAGCACATACTCATCAAGTGGCCACTTTGGAGGAACCTCACCTTTCAAGGTACAAGTTAATTTTGATATTCCTATATTTGAAGGACAGATAGATGTAGAAGACCTAGAAAAATGGTTAGCTCTGCTAGAAGGTTATTTCTCTTTTCACAATTTTTTCGACAAAGAAACAATCACCTTTGCACTCCTTAAATCTCTCCCTCATGTCAAACGTTGGTGGGAAACTTACTGGAAGAAAAGTTTCATAGAGGAGTCTATAATATTACCCTGTTGGGAATTATGAGGACCAGTACATGAGATGGACCACACTGCGGAAAGAGAGGGGCCAAGCAGTTCCAGAGTTCACCAATACCTTCCATACCTTGTACACCAAGCTGGGTATCAAAGACTCCTAGTGACATTTGGTTTTGAAATACCATGGAGCTCTACATAGATACATCTAGACTGAAATGATTTTTTTTGACATCTCATCACTCGATGTTGCTTATCGATATGATGTCAAAATTGAGCAGAAATTTAAGCACTAAAACAAACGGGAATTCAGGTCTACAAATCTGCAACAACCAAAGAATGACAAAGAAAGCCCTAAAAAATAGTCTCCCGAAAACCAGTCCGAGACATAGGAAAAGAAGGGTCACAGAAAGACAAGGAAGGAAACTGGAAAATGGTGTGATTTCCACAAAATCCCCTGGCACAACACCAATGATTGTCACTCAAAACAAACATTGGTGGCCGAGATTAAAGATAAGGAGTTGAACCCTGATTCAGAATCTGATTATAAAAATACTAGTAAAGAACAGATTATTGACGCATACCCCACTACTATTTTCGCGTCTACGACAATTCTACGAGAAGAATGAACAGATCCTGAAGAGGGGGAGCAGATTTTTCATTCACAGATGTGGGTGAAGGGGACCCCGCTTCATTTTATTGTTGATAGCGTAAGACAAAAAAATGTCATCTCAACAGAGGTTTTCAAACAATTGATATTATCTTCAACTGAATCTCCTCGATGATACCTTTCCAACGAGCTATCACACGCCTAAAGCGAAGATCGTATGCAAAAGTTACGACCCCGGGAAGTTGATGTACTCACTTACCCAAATGGGGCCGACATGACTTTTGGGGCTTCATCTCCTAGGGTTAGGTTTTTGGATTTCTAGGGTTTTTGGAATTCCTTCTTATTGTAAAAAGGCCTTCAGAGCCTCATTTTAATCATCTTCTTGCGAATGCGAGTAGCCGTCACATCTCTTTTCAGAGATAAGTTGTCACCATTCTATCGAGTCTTTCACTTTGTATTTTACAATCTTTGTACATTTATTTCATTAATAAAAATTGTGTATTATTGTATATTTGTGTTTATGGTTGCATCTCTGATATATTTTTGTTATATTATTGAATATATGTGATATCTATGTGCATTTCTTTATTATATCTCCAATCTCATTTCACACCGAAAATAATCTGGATCAGTGGTATGAGAGAAGGATGCTCTTGATCGTTTTTTTTTGCGCATGTCCCCGATGAGGTCCGATTTTAACAATTTGGGTCTCGATCTTGTCTCTCTTAAAGACAATCACTCTCGCACACCCAAGAAACCCTCAATGGTGGAAGAAAAGAAAAACGATGGAGCAGACGATCCTATCAATCTGTTGCTTGAGAAAGCTCTCACGCGACAGAGGGACGAAATGATGCAGAATTTTTCCCACATCCTTCAATGCTTGTCGATAGCATCAGGCGCATATTCATCAAGTGGCCACTTTGGAGGCACCTTGCCTTTCAAGGTACAAGTTAAATTTGATATTCATGTATTTGAAGGATAGATAGATGTAGAAGCCCTAGAAAAATGGTTAACTCTGCTAGAAGGTTATTTCTCTTCTCACAATTTTTCCAACAAAGAAAATATCACCTTCGCACTCCTTAAAGCTCTCCCTCATGTCAAACATTGGTGGGAAACTTACTGGGAGCAAAGTTCCATAGAGGAGTCTGGAATATAGGGTGCCACTCACACTTGGGATTTTTTTGTGGATGCAATAAAAGAATAGTATTACCCTATTGGAAACTATGAGGACCAATAGATGAGATGGACCGAACTATGGCAAGAGAGGAGCCAAACATTTCCAGAGTTCACCAATACTTTCCATACCTTGTGCACCAAGCTGGTTATCAAAGACTCTGAGCGAAATTTGGTTCTAAAATACTGTGGGGCTCTACACAGATACATCCATACTGAAATGGATTTTTTGGACATCTCATCACTCGGTGCTGCTTATCAATATGCTATTAAAATTGAGCAGAAATTTAAGCACCAAAACAAATGGGAATTCGGGTCTATAAATCCACAACAGCCAAAGTATGAAAAAGACGGCCCTAACAAATAGTCTCCTGAAAACCAATCCAAGACACGGGAAAATAAAGGTCACGGGAAGACAAAAAAGGACACAAGAAAATGGTGTGATTTCCACAAAATCCCCTGGCACAACACCGATGAATGTCGCTCAAAACAGACATTGGTGGCCGAGATCAAGGACAAGGAGCCGAACCCTTATTCAGAATCTGATTATAAAAATACTGGTAAAGAACAGATCATTGACGCAGACCCCACTGCTATTTTCACGACTACAATAATTCAACCAGAAGAATGAACAGATCTTGAAGAGGGGGAGCGGATTTTTCATTCACAGATGTGGGTGAAGGGGACCCCGCTGCATTTTATTGTTGATAGCAGAAGACTGAAAAATTTCATCTCAACAGAGGTCATCAAACAATTGGGATTGTCTTCAAATGAATCTCCTCGATGATACCTTTCCAACGAGCTATCACATTCCTAAAACGAAGATCGTATGCAAAAGTTACGACCCCGGGAAGTTGATGTACTCGCTTACCCAAATGGGGCCCACTTGACTTTTGGGGCTTCATCTCCTAGGGTTAGGTTTTTGGATGTCTAGGGTTTTTGGCATTCCTTCTTATTGTAGAAATTCCTTCAGAGCCTCATTGTAATCATATTCTTGCGAATGCGAGTAGCCGTCACATATCTTCTCAGAGATAAGTTGTCACCATTCTATCGAGTCTTTCACTTTGTATTTTACAGTCTCTGTACATTTATTTCATTAGTAGAAATCGTGTATTACTGTATATCTATGTTTATGGTTGCATCTTTGATATATTTTTGTTATATTATTAAATATCTTCGATATCTGTGTGCATTTCTTTATTATATCTCCGATCTCATTTCGCGCCAAAAATAATCCGGATCAGTGGTATGAGAGAACGCTGATCTTGATCATTTTTTTTAGTGCATGTCCTCGACGAGGTCTGATTTTAGAAATTTGGGTTTCTAGCTTGTCTCTCTTAAGGACAATCGCTCTCACACAGCCAAGAAACCCTCAATGGTGGAAGAAAAGAAAAATGACGGAGAAGACGATCCTATCAATCTGTTGCTTGAGCAAGCTCTCACACGACAGAGGGATGAAATGATGCAGAATTTTTCCCACATCCTTCAATGCCTTCCAATAGCATCAGGCACATACTCATCAAGTGACCAATTTGGAGGCACGTCGCCTTTCAAGGTACAAGTTAAATTTGATATTCATGTATTTGAAGGACATATAGATGTAGAAGCCCTAGAAAAATGGTTAACTCTGCTAGAAGGTTATTTCTCTTCTCATAGTTTTTCCAACAAAGACTAGATCTCCTTCGCACTCCTTAAAGATATCCCTCATGTCAAACATTGGTGGGAAACTTACTGGGATCAAAGTTCCACAGAGGATTCTGGAATATATGGTGCCACTCACACTTGAGAATTTTTTGTGGATGCGATAAAAGAACAGTATTACCCTATTGGCAACTATGAGGACCATTACATGAAATGGACCATACTATGGCAAGAGAGGGGCCAAGCAGTTCCAGAGTTCACCAATACTTTCCATACCTTGCGCACCAAGCTGGGTATCAAATACTTTGAGCGACATTTGGTTCTAAAATACTGTGGGGCTCTACACAGATCATCCAGACTGACATGGATTTTTCGGACATATCATTACTCGATGCTGCTTATCGATATGCTGTTAAAATTGAGCAGAAATTTAAGCACCAGAACAAATGGGAATTTGGGTCTATAAATCTGCAACAACCAAATTATGAAAAATACGACCCTAACAAACAGTCTCCCGAAAACCAGTTCAAGACACAAGAAAAGAAAGGTCACGGGAAGACAAAAAAGGACACTGGAAAATGGTGTGATTTCCACAAAATCCCCTGGCACAACATCGATGAATGTCACTCAAAATAGTCATTGGTGGCCAAGATCAAATACAAGGAGTTGAACCCTGATTCAGAATCTGATTCTAAAAATATTGGTAAAGGACAGATCATTGACGCAGACCCCGCTGCTATTGTCGCGACCGCAACAATTCAACCAGAAGAGCCAACAGATCCTGAAGAGGGGGAGTGACTTTTTCATTCACAAATGTGGGTGAAGGGAACCCCACTGCATTTTATTCTTGATAACGGAAGCCAGAAAAATATCATCTCAGTAGAGGTCATCAAACAGTTGGGATTGTCGACAACACCACACCCGCATCCATACAACATCGGGTGGCTTCGAAAAGGATGCAATATTTGTCTCAGCCAACAATGTCGATTGTCATAAAACATCCAACCCTTCAAGGATGAGTTATTATGTGATGTTTCCCCACTGGATTTCTGTGATGTTCTCTTGGGCCAACCATATATGTGGAGAGGCCATGCTATTTATGAGTCTCGACCCCATATTGTTATTGTTACTTTGGGGGGTCATCTCTACAGATTACCAGAGGTAGTTCCGACTACTATTCCACCTAAAAAGTGCTGCAAGGTAGTATCTCATACTGCAAAATTCAGCTTCTTCACAATCTGTTCAAAAGGAGAACAAAAGGACACTTCGACCACTACAACCTTGCCCCAAGCACCTTCTATCCAACAGAAGCAGGTCGATAAGGCTGCAGCAAAGTGAAAAGATTCCTTCTGCACTTCATCCTCTCATTTATCTCAACTTGTTGAACAACCTCAGCCTCAACAGGTTCGTGACATATTTCCACAAACTAAGCAGCACGACATCTCCAGCAAGACAAGGAGTTCACCAAGATGCAGATTCAACAAAGGATTTTCCCTCTCCCTTGGGAACTCAGCGCAATGGAGACCATTGCTTCCTAAGGAAGGAGTATTGATCCAGGTGGATATCGATGGCCACCCACCTTTTCCAAATGGCTCAAAACAGTTTTCTGGCAGTTTTGGCAATTTACTAATTTTAGTAGGTTTTAACTTTCGGGGACATTTTGAGGGCCCAAATGAATGTTTTTTGAGATCAAGGTTCTCAATGATAGCTAAAGGAATGATTGAGAGACAAAAAATAATCTCCTCGATGATACCTTTCCAACGAGCTATCAAACGCCTAAAATGGATATCGTATGCAAAAGTTACGATCTCAGGAAATTGATGTACTCACATACCCAAACGGGGCCCATGTGACTTTTGGCACTTCATATGCTTCGGTTAGGTTTTTGGATGTCTAGGATTTTGGGAATTCCTGTGTTTTGTAAAAAATCCTTCAGATCCTCATTGTAATAATCTTCTTGTGAATGCAAGTAGCCATCACATCTCTTCTCAGAGATAAGTTGCCACCATTCTATCGAGTCTTTCACTCTGTATTTTACAGTCTCTATACATTTATTTCATTAATAGAAATCATGTATTACTGTATATCTGTGTTTATAGTTACATCTCTGATATATTTATGTTATATTATTGAATATCTGTTAATCTCTATGCATTTCTTTATTATATCTCCGATCTCATTTTGTGACGAAAATAATCCGGATTAGTGGTATCAGAGCAAGATCCTCTTTATCGCTTTTTTCAGTGCATGTCCCTGACGAGGTCCGATTATAGAAAGTTGGGTCTCTAGCTTGTCTCTCTTGAATACAATCACTCTCACACACCCAAGAAACTCTCAATGGAAGAAGAAAATAAAAACGACAGACCAAACGATCCTATCAATCTGTTTCTTGAGCAAGATCTCACGTGATAGAGGGATGAAATGATTGAGAATTTTTCCCACATCCTTCAACGCTTGCCGATAGCATCAGGCGCATATTCATCAAGTGGCCACTTTGGAGGCACCTCTCCTTTCAAGGTACAAGTTAATTTTATTATTCTTGTATTTGAAGGACAGATAGATGAAGAAGCCCTAGAAAAATGGTAAATTTTGCTAGAAGGTTATTTCTCTATTCACAATTTTTCTGACAAAGAAAAGATCACCTTCGCACTCCTTAAAGCTCTCCCTCATGTCAAACATTGGTGGGAAACTTATTGGGATAAAATTTCCATAGAGGATTCTGGAATATAAGGGGTCGATCCCACTTGGGATTTTTTTGTGGATGCGGTAAAAGAACAGTATTACCCTATTGGCAACTATGAGGACCAGTACATGAGATGGACCAAACTACGGCAAGAGAGGGACCAAGCAGTTCTAGAGTTCAGCAATACCTTCCATACCTTGTGCACCAAGCTAGGTATCAAAGACTCTGAGTGACATTTGGTTCTGAAATATCGTGGGGCTCTACACAGATACATCCTGACTGAAATGGATTTTCTGGATGTCTCATCACTCGGTGTTGCTTATCGATATGCTATTAAAATTGAGTAGAAATTTAAGCATTAGAACAAATGGGAATTTGGGTCTGCAAATCCACAACAACCGAAGTATGACAAAGATTTTCCTAACAAACAGTCTCCCAAAAACCAGTCCAAGACACAGGAAAGAAGGGTCACAAGAAGACAAAGAAGGACACCAGAAAATGGTGTGATTTCAACAAAATCCCCTGGAACAACACCAATGACTATCGCTCAAAACAGTCATTGGTGGCTGAGTTCAAAGACAAGGAGCCGAACCATGATTTAGAATCTGATTATGAAAATACTGGTGAAAGACAGATCATTGACGCAGACCCTAGTGCTATTGTCGTGACCGCAATAATTCAACCAGAAGAACCAATAGATCCTGAAGAGGGGGAGCACCTTTTTCATTCACAGATGTGGGTGAAGGGGACCCCGCTGCATTTTATTGGTGATAGCAGAAGCCAGAAAAACCTCATCTCAGCAGAGGTCATCAAAAAGTTGGGATTGTCAACAACACCATACCCACAACCATACAACATCGGGTGGCTTCGGCAAGGACGAGATGCCCGTGTCAGCCAATAGTGTTAATTGTCATACAACATCCAACCCTTCAAGGATGAGGTATTATGTGATGTTTCCCCACTAGATGTCTGTGATGTTCTCTTGGGCCAACCATATATGTGGAGACACCATGCTGTTTATGAGTCTTGACCCCGTAGTGTCATTGTTACTTTGGGGGGTAATCTCTATAGAATACGAGAAGTAGTTCTGACTACTGTTCCACCTAAAAAGTTCCACAAGGTAGTATCTCATGCTGTAAAATTCATCTTATTCACAATCTGTTCAAAAGGAGAACAAAATGACAGTGCAACCACTACAACCTTGCCCCAAGCACCTTCTATCCAACATAAGTAGGTCGACAAGGATACAACAAAGTGAAAATATTCCTTCTCCACATTATCCTCTCATGTATCTTGACTTGTTGAACAACCTCAACCTCAATAGGTTCGTGACAAATTTCCAGAAACTGAGTAGCGCGACGTCTCCAGCAAGACAAGTAGCTCACTAAGATGTAGATTCAACAAACGATTTTCCCTCTTCGTCAGAAAATCAACGTAATGGATACCATTTCTTCCTAAGGAGGGAGGATTGATCCAGGTGGATATCGGTGGCCACCCACCTTTTCCAAATGGCTCAAAACAGTTTTCTGGTGATTTTGGAAATTTACTATTTTTAGCAAGTTTTAACTTCCGAGGCCATTTTGAGGTTCTCAATGATATCCTAAGCCATGATTGAGACCCCAAAATGAATCTCCTCAACAATACCTTTCGAACAAGCTATCACACCCCTAAAATGGAAATCGTATGCAAACGTTACGACCCCTAGAAGTTGATGTACTCACTTACCTAAACGGGGCCCACATGACTTTTGGTGCTTCATATACTAGGGTTAGGTTTTTGGATGTCTAGGGATTTTGGAATTCCTTCTTATTGTAAAAAGGCCTTCAGAGCCTCATTGTAATCATCTTCTTGTGAATGCGAGTAGCTATCACATCTCTTCTCAGAGATAAGCTGCCACCATTCTATCGAGTCTTTCACTCTGTATTTTACAGTCTCTGTAAATTTATTTCATTAATAGAAATCGTGTATTACTGTATATATGTGTTTATGGTTACATCTCTGATATATTTATGTTATATTATTCAATATCTATGATATATCTGTGCATTTATTTATTACATCTCTGATATCATTTCGTTCCGAAAATAATAAGAGTCAGTGGTATCAGAGCAGACTGCTCTTGATCATTTTTTTAAGTGCATGTCCCCGACGAGGTCCAATTATAACAAGTTGGGTCTTGAGATTGTCTCTCTTGAATACAATCTCTCTCACACACCCAAGAAACCCTCAATGACAGAAAAAAATAAAAACGACGGAGCAAATGATCCTATCAATATGTTGCTTGAGCAAGCTCTCACGCGATAGAGGGATGAAATGATGGAGAAGTTTGCCCACATCATTCAACGCTTGTCGATAGCATCGGGCACATATTCATCAAGTGTCCACTTTGGAGGCACCTCTCCTTTCAAGGTACAAGTTAATTTTGATATTCCTGTATTTTAAGGACAGATAGATGCAGAAGACCTAGAAAAATGGTTAACTTTGCTAGAAGGTTATTTCTCTGTTCATAATTTTTTCGACAAAGAAAAGATCACCCTCGCACTCCTTAAAGCTCTCCCTCATGTCAAACATTGGTGGGAAACTTACTGGGAGAAAAGTTTCATAGAGGAGTCTGGAATATATGGGGTTGATCCCACTTGGGAATTTTTTTTGGATGGAGTAAAAGAACAGTATTACCCTATTGGCAACTATGAGGACCAGTACATGAGATGGACCATACTGCAGCAAGAGAGGGGCCAAGAATTTTTGAAGTTCACCAATACCTTCCATACCATGTGCACCAAGCTAGGTATCAAAGACTCCGAGCGACATTTGGTTCTGACATACTATGGGGCTCTACACAGATACATCCAGACTGAAATGGATTTTCTAGACATCTCATCACTCGGTGTTTCTTATTGATATGTTCCTTATCAATGTGCTACTTATATGGGAATTAAGGTCTGCAAATCTGCAACAACCAAAGTATGACAAAGACAGCCCTAACAAACAGTCTCCTGAAAACCAGTCCAAGACATAGGAAAAGAAGGGTCACGGGAAGACAAAGAAGGACACTAGAAAATGGTGTTATTTCAACAAAATCCCCTAGCACAACACCGATGACTATCGCTCAAAATAGTCATTGGTGGCTGAGTTCAAAGGCATGGAGCCAAACAATGATTCAGAATCTGAATCTGAAAATACTGGTAAAGGAAAGATCATTAACACACACCCCACTGCTATTATCGTGACCGCAACAATTCAACCAGAAGAACCAATAGATCCTGAAGAGGGGGAACACCTTTTTCATTCACAGATGTGGGTAAAAGGGACCCTGCTGCATTTTATTGTTGATAGCAGAAGCCGAAAAAACCTCATCTCACCAGAGGTCGTCAAACAGTTGGGATTGTCGACAACACCACACCCGCAGCCATACAACATCGGGTGGCTTCGGCAAGGACGAGATCTCTGTGTGAGCCAATAGTGTCGATTTTCATACGACATGCAACCCTTCAAGGATGAGGTCCTATGTGAGCTTTCCCCACTGGATGTCTATGATGTTCTGTTGGGCCAACCATATATGTGGAGACGCCATGATGTTTGTGAGTCTCAACCCCGTAGTGTCATTGTTACTTTGGGGGGTCATCTATACAGAATACCAGAGGTAGTTCCAACTATTGTTCCACCTAAAAAGTGCCGCAAGGTAGTATCTCATACTGCAAAATTCAACTTCTTCACAATTTGTTCAAACGGAGAACAAAAGGACACTGCAACCACTACAACCTTGCCCCAAGCACCTTCTATCCAACAGAAGTAGGTCGAAAAGGCTCTAGAAAAGTGCAAAGATTCCTTCTTCACATCTTCCTCTCATGTATCTCGACTTGTTGAACAGCCTCAACCTCAACAAGTTCATGACAGATTTCCACAAACTGAGCAGCACAACGTCTCCAACAAGACAAGCAACTCACCAAGATGCAGATTCAACAAACGTTTTTCCCTCTCCCCCGAGAACTCAATGCAATAGATACCATTGCTTCCTAAGGATGGAGGATTGATCCAGGTGGATATCAGTGGCCACCCACCTTTTCCAAATGGCTCAAAACAATTTTCTGGCAATTTTGACAATTTACTATTTTTAGCAGGTTTTAACTTCCATGGCCATTTTGAGGGCCCAAATGAATGTTTTTAGAGATATAGGTTCTCAATGATATCCTATGGCATGATTGAGCCCCCAAAATGAATCTTCTCGATGATACCTTTCCAATGAGCTATCACACGCCTAAAACAGATATCGTATGCAAAAGTTACAACCCCGGGAAGTTGATGTACTCACTTACCCAATCGGGGCCCACATGACTTTTGGCGCTTCATCTCCTAGGGTTAGGTTTTTGGATGTCTAGGTTTTTTGGCATTCCTGCTTATTGTAAAAAGGCCTTCAAAGCCTCATTATAATCATCTTCTTGCGAATGAGAGTAGCCGTCACATCTCTTCTCAAAGATAAGTTGTCACCATTCTATTGAGTCTTTCACTCTATATTTTACAGTCTTTGTACATTTATTTCATTAATAGAAATCGTGTATTACTGTATATCTGTGTTTATGGTTTCATCTCTGATATATTTCTGTTATATTATCGAATATCTGTGATATCTTTGTGCATTTCTTTATTATATCTCCGATCTCATTTCGTATGGAAAATAATCTGAATCAACAACTAAGAGAATGTTGGTCCTATAACATAAGTTTGATATTGATATAGATTTAATATTCATCGTAATAATTATTTAGAATTATCATTGAAAATTGTAGTAATTATTCAAAATATTATATTTTGATT
>JZKD02S1972597.1:4390-18590 GCA_000966675.3 Picea glauca | reverse complement strand
TATCTCCTCAATCGTGAGGAACCATGTGGCGTACCACCTATCATCGGAAACAACATGATGAGGACTATCCATATATAAGTGTCTTACCTGCATTTACAATGTCCTTCATGTCCATGTTGTTGATTATTATGGTTAGATGATGCATGTAGTTCATTTCATTTTCTGTTTAGCATTAACTAAACCATAACCATTTGTAGCAACAATAAAAGTTGTAGTAAACCAAGATCACAAGAACAATAACCATGCACAAGAACACAAGAAATATCCTGGGAAAACCCTTCTCAAAAAGGGATAAAAACCCATCAATCCTTTGCTATATTCTCAAGAGAAGATCCACCATTCCACCACCAAACCTAGCACACAATAGGGTGCTTCTATGACTGAGAAAAATAAGTCCTAGAGAACTGTGAATTTTAGTCCTCATAATTTCAGACCACAACTTCTGAAATCATGATATGACACAATATTGAGTGTGAACCACAATAGGGATCCACCTTTATTTATACAATAACTGACACAACAAAAGGTGTGTCTATTGGCACAATAGGTTCGACCTCAATAACTTAATAATATAATTAATATAATTAATAATTACACAATATTAATTACCTTTACATGGTGGGGCCGACTTGTACCTCTTACAACACAATTAAGGTTTTACAAAAGTTTCACTCTCTGAAAATATAGCAAGGGATCTCACACGTCCACTAGTGCTCAGCCACTAGGGACACATCCACCTGTGCTCAGCCACAAGGACATCATAATCAATAGATATTTATCTTAACTGAGTCCATAAGAGAATCATCTAGAGTCCCATATCAATCCTGACTCAACTAAGTCCATAAGAGTACAAAGGCAGGAGACCACGTCAACTCAACTCTCACACAGAGGAGAATGATACACCCATCACATGGGTACACCCAACACTGGGGGATGACTCAACTCTCACATAGAGGAGAACGATTCACCCCATGACATGGGCATTCAAAACACTAGGATCTCTCACAGGTCGACTCAACTCAGTCATAGAGGAGAACTTATCCTGGAGAATGTCACGCGACGTTGCAATCATCAACACTCGCTCTTAGCTAGGGAGGCATTCTCCACCAGGCCAAGTCTCTCACGGAAGTAATTGAACTTCATCTTGGCAAGAGGTTTGGTGAAGATATCTATAATATGCTCATGTGTAGGAAGGTATTGCATGTGTACTTCTTTCCTCTACACCATGTCTCTGATATAATGGTATTTGATCTCAATTATGTTTCAATTTATCATGAAACACAGGATTCTCTGAGAGCTTCACACATTGCTAGTTATCACAATGAATAATGGTAATATAGGTTTGGATCATCAACACACTTTCTGAATCCAAAACTCATCAGGAATCCATCCATCTTCTCGTACCAAGCACGAGGTGCCTTCTTTAGTCCATACAGGGCTTTCTTCAACCTGCACACATGACATTTTTGCTCATGTATCACGAATCCATCTAGTTGCCCAATGTAAAATTCTTACTCAATCTCACCATTGATAAAGGTTTTCTTTACATCCATATAATGTATTTTCCAACCCATGGATGCAACTAGTGCAATGATAGTATGAATCGAATTATAACGGGCTACAGGAGAAAACGTCTCCTCATAATCAATTCCCTCCACCTGTGAGAATCATTTGGACACAAATCTTGCTTTGTACTTATCAACACTTCCATCATGTTGATTTTTCAATAATCAAGGTTAAGCATGAATTTCATTCTATTTTTAGCATTTAACCATAACCATTAATGTTGCAGCAACCAATATCACAAGAAGAATCACCATGCACAAGAACACAAGAAGTATCCTGGGAAACCCTTCTCAACAAGGGAAAAAAACCAGCCAAATCCTTTTCTATATTCTTCAGAAGAAATAATTTCACCACCAAGAAAACCTAGCACACAAGAGGGTTATCAAACCCTAGAATACCAGCGCCCAAGAGAGGTGTACACTTTTCCCAAAAAGGTATACTTTTTTAAATTTCCAAACTCACATGAAAGATATATTTCTCAATGGGGAATTTACCTTTACTTATACTAGACTTAGCCTATCATCAAAAGTGTCTATTGACACAACATGTCCAACCTCACTATCTTATAATATAATTAAATTAACCAGATTAATTATCTCTTACATTAAATACCAGTCACATTAAGGTGGGGCCGACCTGTACCCTTTACATTGTAATTAGGGTTACAGGTAGGTTTTACTCTTGAACAAAATATAGCAAGGGATCTAATACACCCAATAGTGCTCATCCACTATGAGAAAATCCATAGGGATGTTCATATTTCTAGATCACTGCATTACACAGAAGAACCACTTCTTCACTAGTGTTCGACCACTAGGATCACGTTCACCTGTGCTCATCCACAGGCACGTCCACTCAATAGATATTATTTCCCACTCCATTACACAGGAGAGTCATCTAGAGTTTCTCATCAACTCTTCTTCTCAAAGGAGGCTAATACATCATCTTCATTTCTGTTCTCATGACGATCCACCCAACACTTTGGGATTTCACACGTTCACCTTGTGCTTAGCCACAGGCATGTCCAACTCTGCAGATCACCTTTCTCACTATGTTACATAGGAGAATCATTTGGAGTTATTCTCAAATCTATATATGGAGGAGGTCATATCTATGTTCCATCTTTGTCTCAGATAGGAACCACACACCCTTCTCAGGGGCTTTCTCCCAGGTTCGTAAGCTGGAGAATGTATCATATAGTTGCAATGATCCACATCTCACATGTTTGTAATATGGAGAATGTCTCACATATCTGCAATCATCAGCACTCCCTCTCATCTAGGGATGCATTCTTCATCATGCCAAATCTCACACGGATGTACTTTGAATTTTGTCTTGGCTGGATTCATCAACACTCCCTCTCAACTAGGGAGGCATTCTTCACCAAGTTAGTTTGGTGAATATGTCTACAATCTTCTCATGTGTAGGAAGCTATTGCATGTGTACGATTTTCCTCTACATCATATCTCTGATATAAGGATATTTCATCTCATCGTGTTTTGATCCATTAGGAAACACTGGGTTCTCAAGGATATTTACACACAACTCTTGGTTATCATCCTAGGATCCATCTCATGGTCAAGTAAATTTGTCAGAAGATTGTGAAGCCGCATTGCTTCACACACTCGATTTTATATACCTTACCTCTGTTGTACTCAAGGCCACAGAGTTTTGTTTCCTGATGCATCAGGAAACCATGGAAAACTTCACAGTATAACATCAAATGGATGTGCTCTTATGGTGCACTGTACTTTCTTCTCAATATGAATAGGCATATCCTGCAAAATCAAGTTCAAATTGGAGGCATATCTCGGGCCATATCTAACTGTGCCTCGTATATATCTCAATACATGTTTTGTTGTTGTCTAGTGAGTCTGTCTTGGTTGACTCATGAAATGACTAAGCACATTCACTCCATGGCATGAATCAGGTCTAGTTTTAACCAGATACATCAGTGATCCAATCATTTGTGGATCATCCTCTTACGAATCATCATCAATCTTCTTCTTTAAATCCATCACAGTGGATTTTTCATTCTGTCATAATGAAATTCTTTAATATTTTCACTGTATATTTTCCTTGAATCGGGAAAATCTCATCGGTCCTTTGTCATACTTCTTGTCTCAAGAAGTAGTGCATCATACTTAGATTCGTCATATCGAATTCAGAATTCAAGGATTACTTGTATCCAACAACAAGGCTTTCTGAATAAGTCATCAAAATCAGGCTCTCGTCACCAACAGTGTAATGATATAGGTTTGGATCAACAACACTCTTGCTGAAATCCAAACTCATCAAGAATATATCTATCTGATATAGTTTCCAAATCATGGATGGTAGTACATATGGAAGTGTATCGAGTTTATTGGATCAAGTGTCTCATCGTAGACAACTCCCTCTATTTGTGAGAAACCTTTGGCTATAGATATTGTTTTGTATTTCTCAACACTTCCATCAATTGCATGCTTGATCTTATATATCCACTTGGAAGTTACCACAAACTTCCCTTCTGGTCCCTGAATAATATCTTATACATAATTATTTAAGATATATTGGTATTCTTTTGTTATGGCATCTTTCCATACCTATTCTCCTATTGATTCTCTAAGACAAGGAGGCTCAACATCAATGAAGTGGCTCATGACTAAAGGATAGCTTGAAAATATCTTTTACTTTCTCAGGATGTGCCTTGAGAGGATTGTATGTTTCTCTTCCTCTTGCAGAGTGAGTCTAGGTAAGCCTTTTATTCCCTACTGCAATATCTCTGACCATATCAACCGAAGAAACTAGACCAACTAGAATAATGTTTGTCTCCCTCTGAACTGTTGAAGGGGGAAAGTTATTGTCTTACTGTCAATCTCCATCTAAGATTCTCTAGATCTTTGAAAGACTATCTCTTCTTCAAGGGAAACGTCTCTACTTGTCTCAATTTGTCTCTGACCAGGGATGTTGATCTGGAATATCTTTGAAGATTCATTGTATCCTTTCTTTATAAAGGATCTATCTTGGACTTCTTCTCTTTGGGTACATGAAAATTCACTGGGCACCCAAATATCCCGAAGTGTTCAATCTCAGGCTTCACTCCGATGAAGGCCTCTTCGGGAGTTATGTTTTTCAAAGTCTATTGAAGACTCTTATTCTGAACATATATTGTGTCATGCATGCTTCTTCCCATAGAATCATAGAAATATTATGATCATGTATTATTGCATTAGTTTCCCCAATGATGGTTCCATTCTTCCTCTTTCTCAAATGGTTTTGACTCCCTATGATTCAAGTGGCTTCCTATGAAGGATAAACATCTTCCTTTGTTTGTTAACCTGTCTGGAACAAGAAAACAAGAGGAACCAAAACAATAATATCTCCTAAAGGAGAATAATGAGTGCATCTCTAGAATTTAAAACAATTTAAGGATTGTTGTCACATCTACAACACCTACTTGTAATGTATAAAACTTTAGAAATGTAGGTTAGAGGAATGAAAATTTCAACAATCAAAGATGGATTCTTCACTTTGAGTGTGTTGTTCCTATGAATGCATTGAGATCCATATGGATCCATGACTTCAAAAAAATTTCCCTTCATCCTGTAATTACCCTCATGACAATGATACAAATAATATATATACAAGTGCATACATGAGGGTGTTGATATGATTTCTCCAATGGCACATGGTTGATCTTTGTCCTTTGACATCTTCATGAAGGAGGTATGTCACAGTGACACATTTTTGTATCACCCACAATAAGTCTTCCTTTGAAGTATTTGTCTTTAACGAACTTGAAGTTGCTAGATCCATCAATCTTATCTTCCATCATTGTTTTGTTCATCATAATTTTAGATTCTTCACAACCCTTTCTCAACTGGACTAGAAAACCTAATGGCTAGGCTAGGCTAGAACTTTTAGATTTTATTGGACTTATGACTGCTAAAAATAATCCTTTGAAATATAGTTGAACACTGGTGAGCTGAAGAGTTCCTTCAATGAGTTGCAAAAACCCTAATACTGAGATTTCCGCAGAAATTAGCGAAACCCAAAAAACCCTAGGGCCAAAATTTTAAAATGCTCGGATTTTCAATATAAACCTTGCCGGAGGTACGCTGAAGGAGGATGTACACTCCTATGCTATTTTTGTCCCCAATTTCCAAGTGCTAAGTGTTGAAGACCTCCAGAAGAGCATGCCATACAAATTTTTTGGGAACCCTAGGAGGGTCGTACGGTTTCTACAGAAGAGAGAGAGGATGGTTGAAAGTTGTTTGTGAAATGGGTTCTTCAAGAACTATGCTTTGAAACCATGTTGATTTTTCAATAATAAAGGTTAAGCATGAAGTTCATTCCATTTCTATAATTTAACCATAACCATTAATTTTGCAGCAACCAAGATCACAAGAAGAAGTACCATGCACAAGAACACAAGAAGTATCCTAGGAAACCCTTCTCAACAAGGGAAGAAAACCTAGCCAAATTCTTTTCTATATTCTTCAAAATAAATACTTTTACCACCAATAAAACCTATCACACAAGAGGATTCTCAAACCCTAGAATACTAGCACCCAAGAGAGGTGCAGACTTTTCCCAAGAACTTGTACTTGCTGAAATTTCCAAACTCACATGAAAGATATATTTATCAATGGGGAATTTACCTTTACTTATACTAGACTTATCCTATCAACAGAAGTGTCTATTTGCACAACAGGTTCGACCTTAATAGATTATAATATAATTAATATTAACCAGATTAATTATATTTTACATTAATTACCAGTCACAATAAGGTGGGGTCAACCTGTACCCTTTACATTACAATTAGGGTTACAGGAAGGTCTGACTCTTGAACAATATATCAAGGGATCGGATACACCTACTAGTGTTCATCCGCTAGGGGAACATCCATAGGGATTTCCATATCTCTGGCTCACTACATTACAAAGAAGAACCACTTCTTCACTAGCGCTCGACCACTAGGATCACGTTCACCTGTGCTCATCCACAAGCACGTCCACTCAACAGATTTTCCTTCCCACTACATTACACAAGATATTTATATGGATTTTCTCGTCAACTCTTATACTAAGAGGAGGCTAATACATCATCTTCATTTATGTTCTCATGATGATGCACCCATCACTTTGGTATTTCACATGTTCACCTTGTGCTCAACAACATGCACATCCAACTCTGCAGATCACCTTTCTCATTGTATTACAGAGGAGAATCATATGGAGTTCTTCTCAACTCTTTGTATGGAGGAGGTCATCTCTACATTCCAACTTTGTCTCAGATAGGAACCACACACCCTTCTCAGGGGATTTCTCTCAAGTTTGTAAGCTGGAGAATGTCTCATATAGATGCAATGATCCACATCTCATAGGTTTGTAAGCTAGAGAATGTCTCACATAGCTGAAATAATCAACACATCAATTGCATACTTGATCTTATAGATACACTTGGAAGTCACTACAGACTTACCTTCTGGTCTCGGAACAATATCCCACACATCATTATTCGTGATGGATTGATACTCTTTTGTCATGGCATCTTTCCATACCTGCTTACTTGTTGCTTCTCCATGACAGGAAGGCTCGGTATTAATTATGTGGCTCATAGCTGAAATGTAAATCAAAAATCTATGTGGTATCTTTCTCTCTCGGAATGTGCCTCGAGGAGTTGCATGTCCCTCTACACAGTTTGTAGATCCCAGGAAAGACTTTTATGTCCCACTACAATGTATTTGGGAACATCAATTGGAGCTACAGGATCAACTGTATCCACTGGATCAATAATTGTATCCCTTTGAACTATTGAAGGGGGAGAAGGTGACTCCCTCTTCTCATTGTTTGACACCCTCTCAGTCAGGTGACTCCCTCTAAATTCGGAAGGATACACATCTTCCTTTCCCGGTGTTGTTAACCTGGAGACATCCCATGTCTCCTCAGGTCCTCTACTACTTCTACATAAATGTTTTGGCCATCCATACTAGGATAATAACCAATATAACCTCCCATAGGGATAAAAATCAAAATGACCTCTTGTGCCAGAATAATAACCAACCAAGAAAATTTGGACTCTCGTACCAGGGATCATGGTCCTCCAATAATTAAATAAGAAAATTTTGCCTCATCTACTAGGATAATAACCAAGATGGCCTCCCATAGGGATAACAACCAAAATGGCCTACTGTACTAGGATAACAACCAACCAATAAAAATGGAATCTCGTACCATGGATAATGGTCCAAGTCACGAGGGCTCCCACACTAGGGCTCCCACACCAGGGATAATACCCTTCATTATCAAAATGAAAGCAAATACAGAGTAATGAAATAAGATAAGGAATGTAGTACAATACTTACCTTAGTTTGCAATCATGCTTAATCTTGCTTTCGGTCCTCCTGAGAAAGTTGAGATAGAGAAGAACTCCTCGTCGTTCTTTCTTCCATTCCTTGACTTCTCTTAAGGTGGATAATGTTGTTTTCTTTGCAAATTACTAGCTTCAAGTCTATTCTCCTTGAATAATGTGCACTTATATAACACACTCAAAACTCACATCAAGGATCATTCTTGAAATCTGCAATGCACCTCTCACATCAATTGTCTTCAAGCTTTCATTATTTGGACAGTACTTTATGTTTGATAATTTTTGAAATGTGTCATCTATCACATCATCTTCATAGCTCACCCAGAATTAGCACCTAGCCTTGTATATTCACATCTCAATTTGGAGCACACCCATTGGAAAAAAAGAATAGAACCCAGTTATATGATAAGTGAACTGGAGTATAGGTTATCACTAGATGAAATACGAACAAAAAACAATTTACAATTAATTGACAGGTTGGTATGTGCAATAATTTTGGCCTATCCCTTCAACAGATAGGTCCACAAGGCCCTTGAAATATTTTGATTTGATGGAAACATCCAACTCAGTCACACAAATAGAATTTTACATCACAAGATTAAAGAGGTGAAAACACTCACTGTTGCATATGTCAATAACTAATTCATCTAGTAGACATATTCACGCAATCCCATAATTAAAATACAATATTTTATCATGTCCTCTTTCTCCTTTACTATATGATAGAGCACTATTTGTAATAAGTTCCCACACCATAAACATATATGTAAATAACTAAAACATCATTTAGGCTACCTCAAAAAGAATACCACAAAAGTTGCTACAAGTCTGAAATTGTACTTAATAGGTATGGACAATTCACCTTCAACATGCATGAATAACACTTAGATACTTTTCCTTAAATCCTTAGATTTTTGTTGCCTCAGAACAACCTTGGAATAGGCCCAACTTTGTTACAAAACTTCCTTTATATTTTCTTCAAAACTATCATAAGCTTGCTCAGAAATCATCCATAAGTTTGTTGGAATATAAATAAAAAATTACTTATAAAATTTATGGAATATGCCTCTGAAAAACTATCATAGACTTGGCTTGTAATACATTTCAGAATTTACTTTTAGATCTTCAAACTGCCACAAAAATTTGGTCACTTGAAACTAGGCTTAGTCTTTGTCATAGAGTTTCCTCCAAAACATCACGGAAGTTGTTATAGATGTGTTGCCACACATCTTAAAATGTGTTGCCACGAGTCTGCGATTAGTTCTCCTTCTATCTGTGTCATCTTCAACCAAGCATGCGTCCACCCAATCTTGGACAGTTGGTTGTTAGGGTCCTATGTGACAGCCTTAGAGGTGTCTCTCCCTACTGCAGTCTGCTTTAACCAGGGCTCAACTAGCTCTAAATTTTATTATAGGGGTTTTGCCCCTTTCTTATACCAGCAGAAAAGGTTCTATCATCCCTTAACCTTCACATCCTTCCTTCAAACTTGTGCAAGTGATATTCTTCAAGTAATTTCTCTAAAACCATGTTGTGTTTTATGGTTAGTCGATGCATGTAGTTTATTTCATTTATTTTTTTAGCATTAACTCAAGCATAACCATTTGCAACAACAATACAAGATGCAGTAAACCAAGATCACAAGAAGAATATCCATGCACAAGAACAGAATAAATATCTTGGGAAAACCCTTCTCAACAAGGGATAAAAACCCAACAATCCTTTTTTATATTCTCAAGAGAATATCCACCATTCCATCACCAAACCTAGCACACAATAGGGTGTTGCTATGACTAATAACACTAACTCCTAGAGAACTGTGAATTCCAGTCCTCATAATTTCATACCACAACTTCTAAAATCATGAGATGACACAATAATGAGTGTGATCCACCTTTATTTATACAATAACTGACACAACAAAAGGTGTGTTTATTGGCACAATAGGGTGTAACTCAACAACTTAATAATATAATTAATAATTACACAATATTAATTATGTTTACATGGTGGGGCCGACTTGTACCCTTTACAACACAATTTGGGTTTTACCAAAGTTTCACTCTCTGAAATTATAGCAAGGGGTCTCATATGTCCACTAGTGCTCAGCCACTAGGGACACATCCACTTGTTCTCAACCATAGGGACATCATACTCAACAAATCTCTATCTCAACTGAGTCCACAGGAGAATCATCTTGAGTACCATCTCAATCCTAACTCAACTGAGTCCACAGGAGTACAAAGGCAGGAGACCACATTGACTCAACTCTCACATTGTTGGCATGGGGGGAGACCCAAGGTTCAACTCTAATAGCGCACCAACAAGACCTAACTATTGTCCCTTTCAGAAACACCTACGGATCAGATGCAGTCTCACCCAAAGTAGCAATAGGGGGTTGCAGGACACATGTGTCTACAACTAGAGGAAATGAAAGCGTATTCAAAATAACAACACACGGATATCTAGTTATTATTTACCAACTTAAACCTACTTCGCATGGCTATATCTCAGATCTAGAACAATAATACAGTAACAAAATAACACAAGGAAAAGAACACAACATCAATCACACATAGCAACAAGATATACGTGGTTCACCCTCTCCTTAGGGCTACATCCAAAAAACTATTTCTTGATATATTATATGAAAACATACAGTTCTATCTATGCACTTAGCTTACATATCTCTCTCTCTTTCCCTTCTTCTCTCCCCTCTTTACGCACCCAGCTGCAAGGTTGATCTTCACACCCAGCTGAAGATCTTACAATACAAGAATATCCTCACAACACAATACTCTCCTCTCGTAACAACAATAATCACTCTCTTAACCCACAATGAAGAACTCAGAACGAACCCATCCCAGGTCCTCTAGACCTTTATTTATACATTACATGGCAATCGTCTAGGTGTCAAGGCCCTAGATCCCAAAACTCTAGGTCCACTTAACCCACGTTTTCAAGGCTTCGCTAGCCTGTCTTTCCTTATTTCCCATGAGGTTATCCACAACATCCATTGGTGGATTTTTCCACTTGTTGAGTTGTCCATGATCCATATTCCTTGCTAATTTGTCTTCCTTGATCTTGTCATTCAATGGATCGTTTTACCTTACTTCAATCCTTCTTTTTTTATTCTTAGACCACTTCGACTCATTCTCAATCAATGTGCCTTCTGCGCAGTTTGTACTTCTCCTTTATTCCTTAATATTCACTTTCTTCCATAACCAAGGGCCAACAGGCCCTCAACACTCACATATGAATCGTCTCGAGGCACTGCAAGTATGAACCTTTTGTTTTACTTCGACTTCAAACTACGCAGAGTAGCTTGTTCTCTCTGTTATGTTCCTCCCTTCCTTGTGTAGACTATCTTTTCTATCTGGTACCCAGTTTCAACTGCACCTGGTAACTAGACCCTTCTTCTTCTACTTTTACTGAGAGATGTGAGGAAATTGGTTGGCATAGTACAATTTTAACCTACTCCCATTCACTAAACCTTCCTTCCATTCTCCATTCAAAGTCTTCAACTTTGTAACTCCTCCTTCTGTAACATAGGCAACCTCATATGGACCAAGCCAATGTGTCCTGAACTTCTCTGGATGTTTCATGAACTTGTTTTCATATACCAATACCAGATCTCCTTGCTTAAATGCTTAAATAATTTATTCTTGATGTGTTTTTCATGGTAAGCCTTTTCTCGTTCCTTTTGTACCTATTGATGGAATCCTGCAATAAAACTATCTTCCTCTAGTTCTACCAACTGTGTGAGCCTGTTTTGAACAGTGCAAGTGTCATCCATATCTTTCAATGCTGCAATTCTTAGACTAGGAACCAAATATTCCATAGGTACCACTGCTTCCAGACCATAAACCAACTTGAAGGGAGTCTACATTGTCAGTTTCTTGCAAGTGGTTCTATAAACCCATAATATTGTTGGTACTCTCAAATCCCAATCATCTTTATTCAAACTGCAAATCTTTGTCAGCGCTGTCTCCAAGATCTTATTGAAAGATTCGACTGTACCATTCACTTGTGGGTAGTATGACGTACTCCTTTGATGATGAAATTCAAATTCCTGAGTTAAGGCTTCAATAGTCTTATTAATACATTTTGTACCTTGATCGCTTATCAAGGTCTTCGGGCATCCAAATCGGGTTATGATATCATCAAATATGAATCACGCAGCTATAGTTGCACTACAGTCCTTAACTTATCTTTCTTATGCTCATCTAGTCAAATATTATGTCACAGTCATGATGTAACGAGCTCCTGTGTGCTTTCCTGGTGGGTTGATAGGTCCCACAAAATCAATGGCCCATTTCTCAAATTCTTGTAATGTTAATTTCGGTGCTAAAGGCATCTCATCTCTTCTGGAACGTTTCCCAACTCTTTGGCATACATCGCAGGCTCTGTAGTATTCATTAGCATCTGTTGCCCCTTGGGTATGGAAGTAAGCGAAGAGTAAAGAAGAAAAGACAGAATGCAAACTGCATGGAAGACACAGTGACTGATACTGGGTCGAAGTGAGCAGAAGAGCAAGTAAATATGGAGCGAAGTAAATATTGAGATCGAGGGTGACAGATCAGCAAGGAAGACAGATCATGGACAACTCAGCAAGAAGAAAAATCCACCATTGGATGCTTTGGAGCACCGCATGAGAAGGAAGGAAAGACAGGCTGGTGAAGCCATGAAAACGCGGGTCAAGTTGACCTAGGGTTTTAGACACCTAGGGTTTTGGCATCTAGGTTTTTGACACTTAGGTTTTGGCCTAAGGCTATCGGTGAGCTATTGTAATGTATAAATAAAGTTCAAGAGGACCTGGGATGGGTTGTTGTTGATGTTGTCATTATCATTGTTGTTATTGTTCATTCCAAGTTTGTTAAGAGTGGTTATTGTAGTGATAGAGAGAAGCATTGAGGAGTGAGGGAAGCCTCTATTGTAAGATCTTTAGCTGGGTGCGAAGATCAACCCTGCAACTGGGTGCGCGGGGAGGGAAGATAGAGAGAAAGATATAATATCTTCTAGCTAAGAGATCATATAAGAATTGTATGCTTTCACCTTAATATATTATAAAGCACAGTTCTGTGGACGTATCCCTAGGGAGAGGGTGAACCACATACATCTTTGTGTTGTGTGTGTTTGATGTTGTGTTCTCTTTTTTATAGATATATTGTTATTTCACAATTGTGTTAGATCTGATAGATAGTTGTGTGAAGTAGATCTAAGCTAGAAATTGATATTTAGATGTTGTGTTGTTCTTGTATCAGATCCACTTTGTATTCCCTTGGTTGTAAACAATTGTGTCCTTCAACCCCCCATAGCTACTTCGGGTGAGACTGCATCTTCCTCGTAGGTGTTGTTGAAAGGGCCAGTAGTTAGATCTTTTTGGTGCGCTCTTGTATTTGAACCCTGGGTCTGCCCCTATGCCAACAAATGGTTCTGTTGTTGGGACGAGAATATTCTTGAGGGAATGTCAAGGCAGTTTCCATCGAAGATAGAGATTCATAAGTGGATAGAAGATCAAGAAAAGGACTTCATTGAAGCCCAGAAAAAGAACCCTAATATTAGTACAAAGGATTGGTTGGGAAGATATATCTTTACTGATATACATGAGATTTTATTTGGAGGAATCCATCAAGAGCTATATGAGTGGCTAGCTAGGTTAGAAGATACCCAGTTTGAGATCAAATAAAGAACCCCTGTGGTTTGGACATCAACGTTGATCAAGAAGATCAAGAGAGTTGATAATGTTGTGTCAAGAGAAGTAGATCACTGGTTTGATTCCACCATTGGAGGGTACGTCATCGAGTTTGTTGTTGAAAGAGTAGAGTCATATCGTCAAGCCGAGAGGTACTTCTTTAAGGGACCCAGAGGAAAATTTTTACACTTTTTAAAGTTGAAGATCAAGATGCTATTGCATGAGAAGAACATCTTAAAGGTACAATAGTTGGTAGGATTGGAAAAGGCTAATGGTCAAGAACTCGGATAGCGATAGAAACATAGAGGTTGGACATACACGCAGTGGGAGAGTGTTCAAATAATTTACTCTTGCGAACCTGTTTAATCAAAACTATTGGGATGAGGGTTTCTACAGTGGAGAAGAGGCAGATCTGACAGACGAAGAGCATTCAGAATCCTCTAGGGAAAAGGAAGGGAAAGCTAAAGAACCTCACCGGGAAGAGCCAAAAACTTTAGGAACGACGTCGACTTGTTAAGTGAGTACTATTATTCCTCTTGTTGTTTTAGTAGCATTAAGCAACCAGAATAATCAAAGTCACCAGAG
>JZKD02S1972586.1:50461-63874 GCA_000966675.3 Picea glauca | reverse complement strand
TATATATATATATATATATATATATATATATATATATATATATATATATATATATATATATATATATATATATATATATATATATATATATATATATATATATATATATAAGTGTGTGTGTGTGTGTGTGTTGGGGTTGCATTACCACCCCAATTTTGTTATTGATACTTCTATCGAGATTGAGTAGGTCTGCAGGTTATGCTAGATATGTTGAGGTTCTCATGCGCTCTACGATGAGCACATGTCCCCGAGTTGGAGCCATATGTTATCGTCGTTTTGTAGGGATAAATAAGAGATCATGTCTCGAGGCCCACTGGTCCTAGACATGGAGTACTGAGAGCAGGATTGACCTGAGCATGGCCCTGGAGAAACCACCTTTTCTTCTTCCGTCATCTTCATTTCATCGGCAGCAGCATCATCCATCACCATCAGCTTGGTCCTATATCAGAAGAGGTTCTTGCTCCATGAGGTAATTAGTCCAGGTATCATGGTATGTGTCACTTTTGATCATTAAAACCTTTAAGTATATGCATCTGATTCCTTTTATTTCTAATGTATGCTTGGATCTTACATTTTCCCAATGACCAGGTTTGGGGGGATTGACAGGGTGCCCTAGTAAGCCTGTGTCTGTAGCTTTTGGTTTGCCACTGGGGGGATTTCTGAAAAGCCATCGTCCACTCCCATCATAGCACGATTTTTCCATCTTATTTCCCACTCACTTGTCCCATTCCCCTTGTCCAGGCATTGGGTAGATCTATTTTCGGGATTGCACCATACCTCGTGGGAAGAAGGGGCTAAAGGCCCAGAAGGTAAAAACAACTGGTAAAATATGAAAGCCTAAAATAAAACCTCGAGATGCTTCACCCAGGGATCCCCGAGAAAGAAATAAAAGGCTTCTCAGCGAGAAACAAGAGGGACCCGAAAAATAATAAAACAAGACCTAGTCAGAGGATAGGGGGTCTCATCATGAGCCAGCCTATTAGATTCATGGGTACCTAGCAGTATGACATTGCCACCAAATGGTTACCACGCCTGGGCAATGACTCTTGCTTGCATGGCCAAGGGAAAGGGGGTCTCATCATGAGCCAACCTTCTCATTTCTGTGAAATTACTTGTGGGTAACACTGTCAGCTCTGGTCACCATGCCAAGGCAGTGTCCCCTGATTAGCTCTTGAATAAAAAAAAAGCTAAAAAGAATAAAGGCAAGAATGTTCTTGGAAATAATAGATCCATGAGAGCTACAGCTTGCCTTCTACAAAGGCACCCACAGATAACGCTTATGCATCCTTGGTCCTCACTGCACCCACATGCTTGGACATCCCCTGACCACATCACCTCACTTACATAGCTTGGACGAGGTCTTTCTGGGAACTTTCCTTTTCATGTGGACACTAGCCCAATTGGACGCCTTGTCCTTTTCCCCAAACTTGTATTGCAGAGTTGTGTAATGTCTTTGAGCTATTAACTGATGTATTAGGGATTTTATGCATATTTTTAAGAATATTAATGATGAGATGTGATTGAAATTGCTATGATCCCTATGACTAATTAGCCCATGGAGGGCGTAGCCTTTGATGTACAGGACCACACTTGATGGACATGTACCATTTGGACCGGTACACATAGGGAGATGATCAGTTCAGACCTCCATGGGGCTGAAGAGCCCACCAGATGGATGTTGAGACCCCATCAGTGGGAAGAGATAGGATAGAGGTTGATCAAAGCTTTTATACCAGAAAAGAAGAGGACGTTCCACCAGAGGCACCCCGACACATCTTGACCTAGGGGGGTTGAGCCCTTTTCAGTGAAACGTTGGCCTTGGGAGGCCTAGGACGTCACCAACTTGACCATGATGTCACTAAACACCATGAATGTTTTGGGGGACAGATTAGGCAGCAGTGGCACGTGTGGCAGGTTGGAGAAGCCCAAGGAGGGCTAACGTTTTGCTCCAAGACGCCCCATCTACCCAAAAAGGGGCTAACGTCTCCCCTGGAGGGGGTTTTACTCTCTTTTCAACTTGATTTAGGATTTAATTTGACAATTTAATGTAAAACAATATGATTTTGATAATTTGGCCTTGTCGGCCTTTTACCTAACCTAAAATGTAAAATTAGGTCAAGGTTTTGTATAAATGAGAGATTTTCACTCTCATTTTTTTCATTACCACTCATTCACTCTATAAAGAGGTCTGAAATTTGCGCCCTCTCTTGGGTATTTGGCCAATTAAGTGAGGCGCACTTGTTGAAGGAAGACATTTTTGGCATTTTATGGTGTTTCTCTTGAAGGAATGTGTTACAACTAGGGTTTGCATGGTTATTTCTTGATGAATTGTAAGTATTTTTCTACAAAACTTCTTAAATGAATGGTTGTAGCCTTATTTTCTTCCATATGTTTATAATTTGCTGAATCAAAACCCTAGGTGACAAGCACACAAGTAGGTCCTTGTCTCATGTCCCATAATAGAGAAATTTTCAGCCATTGAAGAAGAAGAAGAGAGCCTAGCTGTAGCTACGCTACTTTTCTTCCTCTCCTTTGCTAGTCGTACCATCTAGAGATCAAGAAGGAGGAGATGTCCCAGGCCTATATTATCTACACCTAGGGCCATTTTTCTTCTAGGGTTTGATGATAGAGCCTTGACGTAGCAACACTCTCCCTCATTACACTCTCTCGTCTTGATTTTATCCTTTATGCTAGCCGTTTTTGCCAAGTCAACCTAAGGAAGGAGGAGAGAGCACGAGGCCTTGCTTTAGCAACACCGGAGTGAGCCTCTCTCCCCTAGGGTTTTGATTTTGAGGCCCTGCCATAGCAGCACTTCAAAACTCTTCCCTCTAGTCCTTGGCCATCCTCCTTCAACCCTTGCGTCCTCTACTAAATTGACTCTATTCTACCCTGAGGCACTGATCCTAAGACCTCCAGCATTGAAGTAAGACTTTGATCCAAACACTCTCATAACTTGAATTTAAAACCCTAACTACACTAACCCTAGCTCTAGTTAAACCTACTAACCTTAAGTGTTGTCGCTACCTTATGCTATTTGTATAATCAATGCAACAACGTCTTATCTTGTGAGCAATTGAATGGTGTTTTAGGCATAAATTGAATAAAGCGTTGGTTTTTTATATTCAATGCCACATCATTTAAATGATTATTGATGAAGTGATATGATTTTAATTTCTATTGATAAGCATTGACTCTGTCAATATTTATATTCAAATTGCTTATAAGTTCATCAGATAGTTCTTGATTGATATAAAGTACTAACCCATTGAAATAGCTTGCACGTTTCAATTTGTTGTTGTCGTGTTCCATGCAGGTGTTCTTCATTGGGAATTTACTTTATTATTGGTTGTTTAGCCAGGACTATCTGTTTGGGTTGTGACTTGTGAGGGGGAAAACTTGTACTTCCCTGGGCCTAACCTCGAAAGCACAGGTCACTGGGGACATCTCCCCTGGGCCTAACCTCCCTAAAGAGAAAGAGCCTTCCTATCATGGTGACATTGGGTGGGATAGGTTCTTGTTACGCTAGTTTGGTCTTCCATCTCATAGCCTTTTATCCTAGCTACAAACTGTGCGATAACATTTTGGCGCCGTTATCGGGGAACATTGAGTCAATTCTCCTCAAAATGGAAAACCTTTTCGGTAAGCCTTGCCTCAGAGCCTTATCTTACAAGCATACCTGACGAATCTACTAGGGTGTTTTCCCTTCTTTGATGATTTCAAGAAAATCATCTGTTGACTCCACAAATAGCTAATGACGACCCGTAGTGGGCGTCAGTATATACTTTCATCTACTACTATGACCTCCACAAATCCTGTCACCCCTGTAAGTTCTCCCAAATGTCTCATAAAGAACTCTTTGTCCCTTTAAGCTTACCTAACACCCAAGGGGGGTTACATGATCTACTCAAGAAGGTCGAGTCCTGGATACCTAAGTTTTCATGGGAAGATGGATCCTATGGAAACTCTCATTGGACCGACTTCTATGATGCATTCTAGTTTCACCAATCTGGACAAGAACACCCCGATGTNAGAATCCCACCCACCTCCCTCTACACAATACACCAGGGTTGTTCAAGGAACGACCAATTTCAAAGTCAGAGAGTACAAGGAGGGGGAAATAGTATAGATGTGGGATGCCAATAAAGGGAAGCCTACTAATATCAAAGGAAACAATCATTTTTGGCTTGGCACTTTTAAGGTTGGAAGAAAGTCAATTAATGACTCTTATTACCTGTCTACACTGGAGGGACGAAGACGCACAGTTCCCGTCAGCGGGCGCCTCCTCAAACCCCACCAGGATGGGGTAACCTGACTTCACAAGTAAGTAGAGGTAAGTAGGAATTTTGTAGTCGTGTATTATACCATTTGCATTTCATGTTAGTTTGCTTTCACATTTGCATTATTGATTGTTTTATTTCAGCCCCCCCCCCCACACACACACACACACAGATATATATATATATGTTGGGGTGGCATTACTACCCCAATTTTGTTACTGATACTTCTATCGATATTGAGCAGGTTTACAGGTTATGCTAGAGATGTTGAGGTTCTCATGCGCTCTACGGTGAGCACATGTCCCCGAGTTGGAGCCATATGTTATCCCCACTTTTTAGGGATAACTAAGAGATCATGTCTCGAGGCCCACTGGTCTTAGACATAGAGTACCGAGAGAAGGATTGACCTGAGCATGGAAATGGAGGAACCACCTTTTCTTCTTATGTCATATTCATTTCATCGAAAACAACAAACCCATCACCATCGGCTTGGTCCTGTATCAGAAGAGGTTCTTGCTCCATGAGGTAATTAGTCCAGGTATCATGGTATGTATCACTTTTGATCATTAAAAACTTTAAGTATATGCATATGATTCCTTTTATTTCTAATGACTGCTTGGGTCTTACATTTGCCCACTTGACCAGGTTTAGGGGGATTGACAAGGTGCCCTAGTAAGCCTGTGCATGTATGTTTTGGTTTGCCACTGGGGGGATTTCTGAAAATCCATCATCCGCTCCCATCATAGCAGCATTGTTCCATCTTATTTCAAGATTGCACCTTACCTCGTGGGAAGAAGGGGCTAGGGGCCCAGAAGGTAAAAGCAGCTAGTAAAAGGTGAAAGCCTAAAATAAAACCTCGAGATGCTTTGCCCAGGGATCCCTGAGAAAGCAATAAAAGGCTTCTCAGCAAGACACAAGAGGGACCCAGAAAATAATAAAACAAGACCTAGACAGAGGATAGGGGGTCTCATCACGAGCCAGCCTATTAGGTCCATGGGTACCTAGCAGTATGACATTGCCACTCGCCGGTTACCACACTATGGTAGTGACTCTTGGTTGCATGGCCAAGGGAAATGGGGTCTCATCACGAGCCAGCCTTCTCATTTCTGCGAAAGTACTTGTGGGTAACACTGTCAACTCTGGTCACCATGCCAAGGCAGTGTCCCCTGATTAGCTCTTGAACCAAAAAAAACATAAAAGGACTAAAAGAATGAAAAAAAATAAAGGCAAGAATGGGCTTGGAAAGAATGCATCCATGACAAGTACAACTCGCCTTCTACAAAGGAACCAACAGGTAACACTTGTGCATCCTTGGCCCTCACTGCACCCACATGATTGGACATCCCCTGACCACATCACCTCACTTACATGGCTTGGACGTGGTCTTTCTGGGAACTTTCCTTTTCCTATGGACACTAGCCCAATAGGACGCCTTGTCCTTTTCCTCGGACTTGTATTGCAAGCTTATGTAATGTCTTTGAGTTGTTAACTAATGTATTAGGGATTTTATGCATATGTTTAAGAATATTAATGATGAGATGTGATTGACATTTCTATGATCCCTATGACTAATGAGCCCATGGAGGGCGTAGACTTTGATGTGTAGGACCACACTAGACGGACATGTACCATTTGGACCGGTACACATGGGGAGATGATCAGTTCGGACCTCCATGGGGCTGAAGAGCCCACCAGATGGATGTTGAGACCCCATCAGGGGGAAAAGACAGGATAGAGTTTGATCAGAGCTTTTGTACCAGAGAAGAAGAGGACGATCCACCAGAGGCACCCCGAAATAGCTTAACCTAGGGGAGTTGAGCCCTTTTCAGTGAAACATTGGCCTTGGGAGGCCTAGGACGTCACCACCTTGACCATGACGTCACTCAACATCATGGACGTTTTGGGGGATATATTAGGCATCAGTGGCACGTGTGGCAGGTTGGAGAAGCCCAAGGAGGGCTAACGTTTTGCTCCAAGATGCCCCATCTTCCCACAAAGGGGCTAACGTCTCCCCTGGAGGGGATTTTACTCTCTTTTCAACTTGATTTAGGATTTAATTTGACAATTTAATGAAAAATAGTATGATTTTAATNTTGGTGGATTTCTCAGAATGGATCTCACCCATGCACACATTCCCATTGGAGATGTCACTTTTGAGATATTATATAGTAGGAAGGTGGTTAAGAAACACGTGATGGATCTCTTCGACCTTGATTATCATAGTGAGTGCTAATTTGATGTCCCCCGCCAGATCATTGAGTATGATCCCCAAGATATTCCTTTTCTACAAGAAGATTGTATAGACACCTTGCTTCTGAAGATGGATAAATACAAAGAAAAGCTTGCATAATTCCAAGGAAAATATCTAGGGTCAATCAAGATATTAAAGATAGAGGAAGATAAAGGAAACAAGGAACGTGAGAAGGTCATTAAGGATGTGGTTAACATAGAACCACCTTCACATCCTTACATTGAGAATATACCTTACATTAACTACAGTGAAGGAAGTTTAGCGCTTATGTGGGATAAGAAGAAGGGTGAGTCAAAGTATGATCAGAGGAATGATATTTTATGGCTTGGCCCTTACATCATCAAGAAGGTGTCCAAATAAGGAAAGTATTACTTGTCTACTATGAGTAGGAGAAATATGCAACTACTAGTGGATGAATCTCTTCTCCGACCTTACGTCAATGGAACTTGACTTCTTCAGGGCCCAAGTCCCAGGTAAGTAGGTAGGTCATCTTGCTTTCTTGCATTTGCATCTTGATTTCTCATGCTATTTTAGTTGCATTTCATTTCTAATTTTCATTTTGGTCTACTTCCATTATTGATTAACATATTTTGCTTCGTCATATTATATCAAAACAGTACATTTTTTTTTCTAGATTAATTGTCAATTTTGAAATTTTGGATTTTGTTATATGAGCAAAGGGTGAGTAAGACACCCTAGATTTTATAGTTTGTTTTTTTAGTGTAGGAACGATTCTAACCAGGAGATGTTGGGGTTCTCATGCACTCTACGACGAGTACATGTCCCCGAGTATGAGACATATGTTATCCCCTATTTCTAAGGATAACTAACGAGATGATGTCTCGAGGTCCTCATGTTGCAGACAGGGAGTGTCGAGAGATGGATTGACTTGTAATGTCCACTTACACAGATGGAGACTCACTTCACCACCATACTTCTCTGATTCATCATGATGGAATCCACCACATCAACTTGCTTCTGGAAGACAATGGGTCTTTCTCCATGAGGTACAAGTCATGTATTGTGGTAAGTGTCACTTTAATACTTTAGGCATTTGAATATGTTGCATTAAAATATGCTCTTGATTATAAAACGACTCCTTGGAAATTATGCTTTTTTCCTTGTTTCACCTTGGTGGTTGACATTTTTCCCTAGTAAGTGGTCACCCTTGGGGAAATATTTTCTACTAGGAGGTCTCCTTGATGAGTCATCACACCATTTCCAATCATACTTATCACTTTTCAAACTTCACCCTTTTCGTATACTCATATTTTGGGATTTTCGGGTGTACCGACCCAAGAAGGGATTGTACCTCATTTCATGGGAAGAAGGGGTTGAAGGCCTAGAGGCTTGTAGCTAGAAAAAGATAAAATCCAATCAAAAACCTTCTAGATGCTTGCCTAGGTATCTTGAGGACAATGAAATGTATCTTATAAGAAACTAATGGGACCCGTGAAAAATAACAATTTAAAAATGCCAACCAAGGTAGAGAATGTGTGGGAAATGTTTTTCATGCTTAGGTAGAAGTCCCACACATTGTCTTCAACTTGGGGAAGCACAATGTGACCAGGGTAGAGTCAAGCTGGGAATTTTTTTTCATGCTTAGGTATAAGTCCCACTTTGGATTCAACCTGGGAACACATTAATCAATTAATGGCAATAAATGGTTTTGGAAAAAAGGTTGCATTGAAAAACGAAGGTGCAACACACCCTCTACAAAGGAACCCATAAATGAGACAATACTGACCCTTGTATGTCATGAACCTTATTCTCAAAAGTTTTACCCCCATCCACCTTATCCTATTTGCATGACTTAGAGAGGGTCCATTGAGGACACACTCCTTAACTTGAGGAATGACTCACCGAATAGGTCACCATAACAACCCTCTCTTACCCAAAATTGGCAAGTTGTATAGGGTCTTTGAGGACTTGTTTGATTTGAAAAGTTAGTTTTGATGCACATGTTTAGGTGGCTCTTGTATTAAATGTGATTTTACTTGGCATGATACATTTGACTTGAGACCCTTGGAGGGAGCACTCATTTGTTTTTACAGGACCTTTCTTGATGGAAGATTTGGAACAAGCCTAGCTTGGGCCCCCATTGGGGTAGGAATCCCACAGGTTGGATTCGATGATCCACACCCTGGGAACAACCATAAGATGGATGTTTCCTTTGGAGGCATGAGAAAACACCTTGAAGGAAGGCACATATCCCTCATCTAGCCCAACGACTTGCCTTTGGAGGCCATGCACTACACCTTTTGGGCTTGACATCAACCTTAGGGATAGGTTTTTTATGGTGGTGGTGATGTTTGAAGATGGCTTGGCATGATTGATGGAGAGGAAGAAACATTACATAGTGACACATGGCCTTTGGAGGCCCAACGCCTTATCCAACCACTCAATGACTTGCTAAGAGAGCCAAAACGTCACCCTTTAGGGCCTGATGTCATATTTTAGGGTTTACTTTTGTGTAAAAATTACTTTTTTGTTGTAAAGGGGAAAAACTAAGGGGGTTGGCCTCCTTGTTTTTTGGTTTACCCTAGTATCATGTCGACAAGAATTATATTGAGGTCTTGTATAAATAAGAGACCAAATCATTTCATTCTGATATAACACTCTCACTTGAGAGGAGCCACTTGGCTGAAATTTTCGCCCCTCTTAGGAAAATATTGTCTCTCTCTTTGATGCTATTTGGATGCTTATAACTTTTATTGTGGAGATAAGGGGTGCACTATCTCTTGGAACCTTATATTTTTCTATGGTGATAAAATTATCTTGGTAGATAAGGTTTTATCTTCCATACCTCTTGGAATTAGTAAGAAATTTCTGCATATTGTTGGTTTTTCTTTCTTGTTTCAAGGTTGTTCCTTGCTAAAATCCTTGGAGGAGTATAAGGGCATACACCCTCCACCAAGTTTATCATTTTTCTTGATTAATAAGCTATTGCAAAGGTTTCTAGGAGTAAAAGCGCTTACACCCTCCTAGACTTACTTTGTTAGGTTTACTTGCTCTAAGGAGTAGAAGGGCTTACACTCCTAGAGAAGTGGTAGACCTAACTTTATACACGAAGACTCCATAACCCATTGACAAGGAACTAATCCAAATTTTCATTGTGGAAATAAAATCATCTACAATGTTACATGTGATTTTGAGGAATATTGATTTTGTTCAAGTTGGAATCTTTTCTTAGTGTCACAAGGTTGCTTGAGCCACTAAGGCAACTAGGTTGGCTTGGTAGTTCTCTAGTTATAATCAAATAAAAGCTACAACCATTAGGGTTGCAACAAAACTCATTCAAACTCTTTCTTTACTCACTATTCAACCATTGAAATTTGCTTGGAAACCATGATAATTAATCTACTCATCATTGGCTATCTTTTGGGTGGTTCACTTGTTGATTTTGGTGATTGGATTTTCTACTGTAGAAAATTTTTTCTACAGCCTATTGGTTGTTACAATAATCCTCTGAAAACACTACCTAACAACCCTCTATTGACACTAAAGTCTTGCTTTATTACACTTGAGTTAAACTAGTAATTGCTAGCTTACTCTCTTGCATCTTCGCTAGACTTTTGGTGATACATTTTGCAAATATTGTTATCATTTACTTGCTGATATATATTTATTTTTATTTCTGTAATATAGGACAACAAGATTCACTTGCTTGTCCCTTTGATATCTTGGCTTGCATTGCGATAAATTGTCTTGTCTCAGGCATGTTCAACACTTTGGTGTAGGTACTCAAGACCTTTGGCAACCGTTCTTCCCACGAGTTTCCTTTCCAAGCCTTCTTTTCACTTTCATCATTGACCTAAGGGGTTCCTTTCATCAGCTCTCCATCCTCCATCTAAATCCCCCTAGGGTCACCGAGATTCCCCCCTTGTGTTGGATTTCTCCTTCACTAAAAGAGGGGAGTATCTATCTAAGGTGATAGTGGGTAGATACTCCCATAGTTGTCTCACGTTTGTGGATTGGGTTGAGATTTTCTCAACCTACAATCTGTGTGATAACGGTTGACAAGGAAGCCATAGTTCATATGTTCAAATTTATTTGAGCTCCTCAAAGTTACCAACCATTATTGTGGTTGGCTGATGAGAAGAACAACAAATTGTTTTCATCCCATTGGGATAGCCCAAGTGGTTTAGTAATTTCATCTTCGAGCAGGAGGTCTCGAGCTTGATTCCTTGGGATACATGCCTTTGTTGCATGCCTCACTTAATGTCCTTATTGGGTCAGGTGCCTTAATCCACCCCAACAGGTTTTCATTGGGTACCATCCACAAATGTGAGGAAGTGCCCTAGAGTTTTTCCGCGAGGTTTTCCTTGGAAAAAAAAGAAATTAACTTGACAACTTCTTAAAGGTTGTGTGAGTAGTTTCACAAGTGATATTAAGGGTTTCAACATAATTTTCAAATGACGGTGGAAGAATTTTTAGGTAATTATCACCATATCCTCTTTAATTGCCTCTCTACCTATGGCTAATAATTGATCCCTGATTTCTTTCAATTTTAGTGAATACTCTAAAACTAATTCTCTTCCTCCATTTGAATTGAAGATAACATATTTTTTAGGTAAAATGCCTTACCTTTATTTGAAATTTCATGCATCCCCTATAGCGGCTTCCATATTGTGTATGCATCTTCCACATCATGCACTTGAAGAAGCATGCCATTGGTTTAACATTTTTATGAGCCTCTGGGTTGTTTCTTTTTTCATGTAGTCATAATCATCTTGATCCACAAGTACTCTACTTTTTTGTTCTACAAATTATGTTTCATTTGGTTGTTTCATAGCTTTCCTTGTCAGTGCTCCTAGTATGTGCTTGTATTGGAAAATGACAATCATTTGTCATGTCCATGTACTAAAATTATGCCCATTAATTTTTTTATTGGGATCCAACATAAAGTTTGTAAGTTTGGTCATCTTTTCCATTCACACCAATCAATAAATACTTCAACCTCCATTTTGTGTTGCAACCCAAAATTTAGAAACAATGTTTTATGTGCATTGTTGTTGTTGTTGTCCAAATCTGTTATAACCTACCCAAGGTCTGATTAATCTTGCCTAGCCTTTTCTTTTGGCTTCCTAAGCATATTACAAGCATGCATGTGCCTATTTTTTTGTTTCATGAACCTATTATAAACTTGTTTGATCCTGTTTTTAGATACTCAAACCTATTACATGCCTACCCAAGTTGTTTTCATGTTGCATGAATCTATTAGAGGCTCACTTGAGCCTGTTTTTGCACTGCCCAAACTTATTACATGCCTACATGAGCTCATTTGTGCATTGTATGAACTTGAATATATAGTTCAAAGACTTGCACAATTTTAAGGTTGCTAGCGTAGTTTTGAGTCTATCCATGTAGTTTTATGATTGCTCATGCACCTGTCATTTCCCATGTAGTTTAATTATGGCCTGTTGTGTATCTTCTCACACATTTACAACCATGTTTGCACCCATTACAACACTGAACATGTGCATTGGTATGCATTCACACTTATTATTGCACCTTGAAAAGCACATGCTGCTATTTTTGTGCTTGTGCCTCAAAATGCACACATAATTGTTGTTGTACTTGCAACTCAAAAAAGCATGCACTATTGTTATTGTACCTACAACTATCATGTGGCCTTCGACCTATGTCCTTCATTTTCCAACTTTAATTTATACCTTTCAATAACTACACTAATACTTTTTTAATAAAAATTTGAAATTATTGAACTAACCTATAAATTTTTAAAATTCAAGGTTGAGTCAATCTAAGAAGTTTAAATAAGAAAAGTTTACTTATATTGAATTTCTCCATGATAATTTTCTCTTAATCTTTATTTAACTACTTTGTCACCTTTTGTGTGCCAACTAGTCACTTGGCCACAATCCCTTCTTGATATGCCTAGGCTAAATATGTTCCTTCAACATTTTAGATACCTACCTCTATATTAACTTTGATACCATGTTACTAAATACATATATAATTGCAAAACAAAGTGCACAATCAATACTACATATTACTAAATACATATATAATTGCAAAAAAAAAGTGCACAATCAATACTAAAGAGAACATATAAATATAACACCATTAATTTTTTTTAATATAATATATATATTAATACTAACAAAAAAAATATGTTTCCACATTTCAATTAATTAAAAAAATTAACCTTTAACCTTGTCCAAGCCATCTTGTTTCAAGATATAACGTAATTGTTTAACAATTTCCTCTAAAGGTCCAACCCTTAACCCCTCTAATTGTCTTCCCAAATCTTCAAACCAACTATCTCTATACTTGAATTTACCTTCAAACAATCTCACCACATTAATTTTCATAGAGAAGCAACTTTATTGATAAAGCTATGGATGTAAATCCACATTAATTTTCATAGATAACAACATTATTGATAAGGCTATGGATGTAAATAAGTCTAATTTTCATAGAGAAACAACAGTATTGATAAGGCTATGGATGTAAATAAGTTGAGAAGTGGGTTTCTCTTAAATTATGTAAATAAAAATAATATATTATAAATATAATAAGTTGAATAAAAAATAATATATATTATAAATATAATATATAACTTGAGTGGGCCTAATGATTAAGAATATGTGTTTCCTCTTAATAGGCCATAATTTCAAATCTCAGTTATATGATAAATTTCCCCACGTGAAAATAAATAAAAAATAAAAAAAGAGAAAAAAAATGAAAAAGAAAAGGAAAAAAAAGGAAAGTTGAGAAGTAAGTTTTTTTAACTATACACATAAAGCCAATATAATACAATGTATATGTCACAAGTTTTTTTAACTATGCACATAAAGACAATATAATACAATGTATATGTCACATCCTAGTAATAAGTCTATTAATAAATTTTCCATGTAA
>JZKD02S1972574.1:15573-50788 GCA_000966675.3 Picea glauca | reverse complement strand
TCGGCCCCCTCCTGGGAAAATGGTAGGAATACTGAAATTCCCCCAATCATCAGAATATCATTCTGATCTTTCACCTCTTCTGTCAGCTGCACCTGCTGATCCTCTTGCATATTCTCTTAATTTATGAGACCATCAGACAGTCTCATCTTCTTTGTCATCTCCTCTGTATGATTCCAACTCACTTCGGAGTTTCTGAGACCCTCAGACAGTCTCATCTGCTCATCCCTTCCCTCCTGGCAATATGGGATGCTTTCGCTGCTTCCCTGGCAGACTATGAGATCAACTAATCCCATCTTCATCAACACTCCTTGCTGAAGTGAACTCTTCATGAGACCTTCAGATGGTCCCAAGTCTTCATATCTACCCACCTGGTAGTTCAATACACTTCCACTGCCCTCCTGGTAGTCTTCGATGCTTCCACTTCCCTCCTGGCAGTCTTCGAGATCCCTCAACGATCTCTTATAATTTCCCAACTAGCAATGCAAAATTTCCTGTCTGTCCTCATGACAGTCCGTGAGATCCTCAGCTGATATCAACTTGTTTCCCATTTGGAAAACCATAATTTCCTCTTCTCTTCCCTCCTGGAAGTTCTTGGGATCATCAGTCGATATCATCTCTGTTCCCTTGCCCATCTGGCCATTTGGAAACCTTCCCCTGCTCTTCTGGCAGTCTATGATATCCCTCAGCGATCTCTGATCATCCTCCCCACCGATAATGTCTCCAATCTTTGGTTCGCATACCTGAACCATCTCCTCCTTTCCCATGGGCCTGAGGGTTTCAGCATACCTCAGCCATTTCCTTAACAGCCTCTATTGTCCTTTGACCATCATCTCCTTAACTGACCATTTCATCTTCGGCGTCTTCATGGGCCATTCATAAACCCATCTCAGCTTTTTATTCTGCTGCATCTTCATTTCGAGCTCTTCCATCTCTCGCTTTATTTCAGTGAGCTGTTTATCCATTTCTGTTGCACTCATCAGCTTTGGGATCTTCTTTTCAGCATGCTTATGGCCTTCAGTAGCCATGTTGTTGTTTCTATTTTCCATCCTGGAAAACCTTCTGCTATCACTCTTGAAATCCTGAGTGCTCAGCTTCATCCCCTTACAGTCCTACTGACTGTCTATGGACTGCTACCTACCTGCAAGAAAGTCCTCACAAAGTCCTCAGAAACTCTGTCTTCCTTTTGCTCTCCTCTCTCTTCACCTGAAATATACAGATGAAGTTCCCGCTCTGATACCACCTGATTTAAAGAGATGTGACCACCCCCTGTCACGCTCTCCTGCTTCACAGGATCATTCTCAAATACCCTTTCTCTCTTGAGCTGAATTGGCTCTTTTAGATTCCCAAGTGGAATCCCTGTCAAACATGACCCAGTCCACAGGTCTTTAGTTCACCTGCATGGCCTCTGCACCTGACCGTGACCAATTTCCCCCACAGGAAACTGTTGTCGGGCGTCGGGGTTTCGAACTTTCCGCTACCACAAACCTCTATCCTCGTGAATCTCCTATCCCCGAATTACTGATGAGCTCTCGGCTCCTATGCGCTAGCCCTACTGCTAAGCTTCCATAATATGACCAAATCCCCATGACCGTGGTCTTACCTCCTTCCGAGGCTACTCCTATCGGATTTTTGGCGTTTCCACTGATGAGAGTTTCTTACCTCTCCAAATCATGATCTCCTATTCTCTGATGCACCTTAAACGCTAGCCTTGCTGGCAGTGTTCCTGGTCCATATGACCTGCTACCATATGTCTGTAGCTCTATAGCTTTCCATCGGGGTTTTCGGGGTTTATGATGTCGTGATGCACATGCATTCGCAAACTCCGATCCTCCGATCCCAAATGTGCTTTGGCCCTCCAAGCCAAGCCCTGGCCAATGTGACCGGTCTTCGTGATCGCAACCTTACCCCATCGGGGTTTCGGTCCTTCCGGTGCCAATATGCACAAGTCAACGGGACTCACGATATGCCGAATCCCGATGCGCACCTTTTCTGACCTTCAGCCCCTTCCGGCTATGCAACGATCCTTGTGACCGCTCCCCATACGACCCTAGATATAAATCCCATCGGGGTTTCGGGGTTTGCGATGTCGATGTGCATGTGTCCCTGGGATCCGTGATCCTTCGATCCCCGATCCTCTAATGGATTACGGTCGTTGAACTATCAACGGTTCTCCCACCTATCGTGCAAGTCTGCCACCTGTCCTCCACCGACTCCTGTATGGCCCACACGCCTTATCAGGAAATCGCGTTTCATGATTCTGAAATGTGCAAAACCTTTTCTCCCAGGATCTCCGATATCCCGATTCACAATTTGCCGATGAACGAACTCCCTTCGGGCTGTCCTTGATGGCGCTCGATCGCTGCCATGCGTCCCTCCAATGGACGATCCCGATTACGTCGGGATTTCGGGACTTTTGATGTCCTATTTCCCTCGACCTCGAGAACTCCGATTCTCCGAGTGATGATATCCCGATCTTTTGATTCTTCCTAGATCCTTGACACATGTCCTGTCTGAGATCTATGACTGTGATCTCTTCTCACAACTCCAACACCAGGTCCTTTGACACCTGTCTTCCACTATCTCCCGTCGTGGTCCATGCGACTCCTCTGTCGGGATATTGCAAATCGCGACTTCGAGCTGCAAGAGTTTCTTTCCTTCAGAAACTTCGATATGCCGAACCTCGACTCCTCGATATCCTCACACACGCATCCTCAAAATGAACGGCTCAGATCTCTTCGGGATTTTCCCTTAGATTTCTCCGACTCTCTTGTCCACGGGAACGCCGATTTCCCGATGCGCCAAACGCCGATGGCGCCTTGATCTCCGCCACGTGCTCCCTCTACCAACGGATGGTCCAGCTCCCATCGAGATTTCACAACTTGTGAAGTCTCGATTCCTATGACCTCGAGAATCCCGAATTCCCAATGGTCGATATCCTGATGCCCCGTCGGGACTTCTCTCCTCCTGCTCCTCACAAAGGCTTAACCTCCGTGTGGCTTCCTGTAGATCTGACAACTGTCGGGGTTTCTTCTCAGATCCAATGATTGTCGGTCCTCCTCTATTGTGCGCTTCTTCTGGCGCTCCTCTTGGATGTGAGCTACTCAACGGTCCATATCTTCCTTCTCTGCCTGATCCGACGACTCCTGTTGCTCGCTCCTGAGCTTCCTGCGCGTATAAGAACGTTGTTCTTCCTAAGATTTTCTGCTCGGATCCTTAAAGGATTTTGATGTCTGCGCTCCTGTAGATTCTTCTCATGCACAACATGATATTTCTCCTGAGATTCATCAAACACTCAGACCTCTTAAGGGATTTTATCCTTTTTCTCCCTCAGATGGAGAATAAAACGGATGCCTTCCTGGCTATCCTTCTGCTCAAGTATCTTCTTGAGCGCTTCTGGGTATTCAACAACCCAGTGAAAGTTCCCTCAATGGGCCTTTCCTCCACAACACAGAACTCAAAGAGTTGTCTTCTCCTGTGCCTGGTTGCACACCTGCTCGACGCCCTCCTGGAGGAGTATCTTCTCCACAGAACGTTCATTAGTTATGGGTTCCTTCTGTGCACCCTTTGCACCTGATCAATGCCCTCCTGGAAAATCTTCTCATAATCCTCAGTGATTCTGGTCTTCTGACCTCACAACAGAGTTCTTCTCCCAACTACACCACTGTTCATATGCTCAATGCCCACCTGGCAGAGCTCCTACAGAATCCTCAGTGATTTTTTTTACAACTGTGTTTCAGCTACACAGCCTTACCTCCTGAGGTGTTCAACAACCTCACAGGTATTCTTCTCCTGAGTTGTTGACTTCAGTCCCTGTGCCTCAGCACGTCTTTTCCTGACTTTGCAGAGTTCAGGAGTGCATCCTATATGCATGGCTATCAGAACCTCAATGTTCCGTCGCACCCTCCTAGTGTGAAGCCTCAAAGACCTTCACCCTGAAATCAAACCCAAGTCTCTGCAAACATACAACCACAACACATATTTACAGAATAAAGGGAACACTCACAGACATCCATATACACAGAACATGCAGGAAAAACTACTCTATTTATATTAATGAATGGCAACAATGCATGTATCTTTACAATGGTGTTCCTGAGCTCTCCTCGGCTCTTCTCTACTCTACCAAATTTTTTCAAAATGAGATATGAAAATATCTTTTACCTGAGGGCCCCTTCCTCCAGGTTCACCTACTCTATTAAATTACATTCAATTACAATGAATGGGTTGTCTAGTCCAGGATCGGATCTAGATCTCAACCATTCTTGGCATTAAATCCGATCTACCTAACACCTACTCAAAGGCACGCTTTCATGGCTCACCAACCTAGACATTTAATTACATTCATTTAAATTCTAAATGAGGCTATGCCTCTTCTTCAACCTTTGAATGCATGCGCGCTGATGTGGCTGGCTGGCTGGCTGCGTGGAGAGATGCTCCTGCATCAGTAGTTAACAAATGCATAGGTGTGTTGATGATTTCATGTCAGTTGCAAGAAATAGATATTCCATGAAGTTTTAAATGATTGTTGTTCCAATTTCCATTATTGAGATTCGATGCATGAAGGTTCCTCATAAGTTCACATTTGTTGTTCCTTTTAGAAGTTTACATTTGTGGTTCCCTTCATTAGTTGACATTTGTTGTTCCTTTCCGCTAGAATATAGTTGTTGCTCCTTTTAATAGAAATATACTTGCCGTATCTTTTCAGTTATATTACAGTCTTTGTTCCTTTCCATAGATGGAGTAATTCACCTTTTTCTGTTCAGCAATTCTGATTCATAATGATAGCAATTCCTGCAAGTCTTTATCTAGATTCAATTACTTCTCTTAGAATGAATTCAATAGATTAGCTAGTTCCTTTCCTTTTGCATAGCTTTAGATTTCAATCCCTAGAATCTTTAATGAATGTTTGAGGARCTTKATTGTTGACAAACTCRGATMTKCTTTTGCTACASKATTTTAKCCTTTATAAGMTATCTGCATAGACTTTGTCGATATTCTTTGAGATAAAAGACGAATCCTCGGGTTGATAAATTAATGTTAAACTAAGGTTKTTTTTAGACATATTTAKATCCCAACATGCACCAAGATTCATATTTAGAAKAAGTCTCCCCATCTCCCAAGGGAAMTTGACACAATGGGGACCATTGATTCCTAAGTGGGGAGGAATGATCCAAATGGATCTCGGTGCCCATCCACCTTTTTCACTGAATCACCATTTTGAGCCTGTGGTTTTGATAAACCATGACATTCACCCTTTTGATTGGGAATGGAATGTAATTTCATATTCATTTTTTAATTACAGACATCATCCAATGGTCTTATGTACATTCCTACAACATAGCGTTAATGCATCAAATCCAATTAGAACTTCATAGTTAAGTTCTCTTAGGCTAGAGTAGTACTAGGATGGGTGACCGCCCGAGAAGTCCTAGTATTTTACAGGCCTATGGCATTTTATAAACTTAGTCCGATTTATCCCACATGCATCATGGGAATTTTTATCCTCTCACTCTCTCATATATAATTGAGGTGAAGGAGTCCCTTTAATCATGCAATGAAGTGTGATGTAAAGATTATTTTGAATGTAGCATAACCAATATCACTTTATTTTTAGAGAAAGGCTACCCCATTTTTCCAGTTTGTGTTCTACAATAGTTTTCTATATTATTCAGTAATAGAAGTTGGGTTTGACTATATTTATTTTTTCTCTTCTATATTTTTGTGTATTTTGTTGTTATATCTCAATTATATTTCTACCTTCATGTCATTCTCAAAATAATTTGGATCAAGAATTCCAGGTGGGCACACTAGAACCATTCTGAAGCTTTGAAGGAATAGTGTCAGGGAAGGCCTATCAGAGTTATTGAACACTCTGAAGAATACATACCAGATTTATTGAATACATTAAGAGATATACAATGAGTGCATTGAGAAGGTGCAAGGAGTGTGAGAGGAATCTGTCTTGATTTCTATGGAAAGGTTTCCAAAAGGGCACTTAAGAAAATATAGCTAAAGAGGAGCAGTGCAATTCTGCACAGAGACAAAAAGAAGTGTGCAAGTTAATTCTTAGAGTTCAGGTTTCAAGGGGAGAAGATTGAAAGGACTGCACTAAGGACCATTACATAAGTCTAAAATATCAGGAGGATGATCGAAGAGTGACAAGAGGGTACCTAAATTCCTTTGAAGGAGAACAGGTGCACAGGGTATACAGAGTCGGGAAGATCCGAAGTGCCGAAGGGCAGAGTAGATCCTCACCATCGATCAAGAGGAGACACATGGCATCAGATCTGGAGGTTTGGAGGATAGACACTCTAGGAGAATATATTAATCAGGGTTGGATCTCTCTGGAGTCCCTAATTCCAGAGTTGATCTCGATCGCTCATCAGAGGCAGGACATGTGGTAGCAGATCCAGAGGTCTGACACTCTAGAGGAAACAAAGTGCAGCAGGGTTAAGGAGTTCTGAAGGCCAGAGTCAATCCTATTTTTCCATTAGAGAGGATGCATGGCACAATATCCCATATTTCAGGGACTTGTCACTTCGGTGAAATTGAATCATGATTGTGCAGATAGGATGAAAAATCGTCGAAGTCTTAAAGGCATCCTAGTCATTGATTAAGAAGGAGACACATGGAGAAAGGATAACTCGTTCGGGGTTTTGACGTCGGGGAATATGATAAGTTGGGTCATGTGATCACCAAAGGAAATCACTGAATTCCGAAGAGAATAGATCAGGACCATTCATCCATCAGTTCCTGAGGAACGTTGATGTGAGACTCTGCGTAATTTCCTTTTCGATGATCTAGAATATTTGTGGAGAAGGCGTTGTGAAGAAATCGTTGAAGGGAGAAGCCAAAATTTAGTTCCTTTTGTCTTGGTGCTTGGTCACATCCCTCGGTAACATGATATTGTCATTGTAAGAAAGGGTGCTAGTGCCCAAATTCAAATTTTAAAAGAAAAGGGGCTTAGTAAGAGCCTGTGGGTTCATTGTTTAGACGTGCACAAGAAGTTTCAGGACCTATGAATATTAACATGGGGTTCAACAAGAGCCTGAGAGATAATTCATCTCTGTATTTGAACAATCCTAGACCGGGAGGTTGAGTGGACCTCGGATGAGGGAGGGTGTATGCATCAATTTGGGCCAAAAACCAAGTGAGATGTCGGCTTTGTAGGTACTCCAGATGTGTCCAACATAGAGGAATTCCTTATTATCTGCATTGGGAGATCTAGACCCAAGTGGCTCAAACGTTATCAAATTTGATGCTTCGGATGTCAAGCCTCATTTTCATTACTATATGTGTTTTCAAATTCATGTGGAGGGTATGAATATCACCATAAAATTTACTATCATTGATGAAGGAACTTCGACATCCATAATGTCTCTATCTTGTTAGAAATTCATTGGTTGTTTATTGCTTTCCCAATCCATGACTATTTTAACTCCATTCGATGGACGTTCTTTCAGAACCCATGGTATCCTTCCCTCTTTCCCGGTCTCTTTAGGTAGAAAGAATGTGAAGATCAAGGTCAAGGTGGTTGATGAACCTCTCGACTATAATAATTTAATGGTTCTTAATTGGACTTATGCTATGAGCCATTGTGTCATCAGTATTCCGCATTTTATGATTTCCTCATGAAGGGAAGATTGTGACGATGGACCAATTTTTATTTACGCATCGTATTTATTCTAAATTGGTGGGGCCTTCGGTCCTTGTTATTGATAATTCTTAGCAAGAAAATGAAAATGTTTGTGTCAGAATGTATTCACCCTTAATGGGACATTTTAATTTATCGACACCAATCTCGTACAATAATTCCATATCCAGTGAGTCTTCATCATTTTTGAGGTTTCTTCCTTTCCATACTTCATATCTTAATGACCAATGGACCCTACCTTATTCAACTATGTCCTATGAAGGTTATTCACACATCAGGATGGAATACAAGAAGGCACTGCGGACCCAGATCTTTCCTCCTGATGGAAGAAAACGGTGGATCACGTCTTAGAGCCCATATGGGTTGCACACTCATCTGGTTCACATGAATGATTCAATGATACTTTAATATTGGTTCAATCCATATTAGAGGCCATTTTTGGTCATGATAGGCCTTAGGACGACCTTTGTAACACTCTTTCATTTGAAGCTGTAATGCTTTGAAACCATACTACAACACTCCCTTTCCATCAGCCGAGAAGGTTCTACTTTGAGGAATAATAATCTCATACTTAATTCCATATATAAGACATATACATTTAAGTAAATGAAACACATTTAAACTCAGAGTAACCATAAGAATTACTGCTATTATAAATAATCAATGGCTTTAACATTAATTCGTACGCACAACAGAATACATGATAAATATAAATACACAGACATGTAGAAAAGTAATTAAAACATCATCTGGTACTTATCTTTGAAAACAGTGGTAATTCCACCAACCAGGTGCAGGCMTTCAATGAAMCACCCATCCTTAGACCGCGYTKCTCATCAATCTCGGCAGTAGGTCACCCCCGAGMTGGGACTAAKATCCACCCTAAGGAAAGGAATCCTAGGCTAGGCTGAGGTTACAAGGAAAACACACGGRCACAAGGAAGGAATTCTCTCCCAGGAACCASTCATAATCATTGCCCACAGACTCTCCTTCCCCACATGCCTATTCCACCCCAGGAGTATACACCTTCTCTATCACCTAGATATTCCCTCSGCTGCTAACCTCCCTTGCCTTGGGTTTCARCAACAAGTTGGACCAGAATTCTCCGAGCTCTRCAACAGCTACAAGGTTCCCTCCAGGAGCTCTCTCCTTCCTCAGCACACTCTCTCACCTGGAGAGAGTCGCTCACAGGTCAAGAAACCTATTCTTACAACTTCAACCACCTCTCTCACCTGGAGAGAGTGTTGTACGAATGGACAACAAGACACACAGGGTCAAACACTACATGTCCACCATAGTCAATAGGGATTTAGACATGAACACCCCTGGGTAGCAACATACAGGTGCAACAGTATAACCGGGCTTAGCAGGGAAGGGACACTTCTAGTTTCTCAATCCGACAACATGGGATAGACTCACACTCTGGTTCTCAGGGATGCATGATGAGTTGTCCATGCAGGGTTCGACTCAGACTTAATGGTTCACCACCGAAGGGATGCACTAGCCTTCCAGAAGGAAATATAGACACCAGCCTTTTTGTTTCAGAGTGCACAAAGGTATCTCTTGCAGAGGTCGGATGGTTTCATGCTCAGATGGTCAGGTAGAATGGAGGAGACACCCCAACACAACTCATCTCAGCCATTTTATTTGCATGTTCCTCAATTGACACTTGTCACCCATGCAACTGCATGCATTCCTTCAGCAGGCGTTCCTTCCATTTGGAAGTTTCTTGTATTTCCAAAAGAGAACTTAGGATAAAACATAATATTCACATGTCTTTTGGAATAATATTTTAATATTATTCCCCAAGGAATTAAGCCCCTAGGCTCAACACTTAGTCCCTTTTCCCACCTTCCAACCCCTAATCCCTTGCCCACTCTATGGAATATTAGTCCCCCATCACTCATTCATCATGGTCGGTCTGCACGTGGAGGTGTTTATATTTTATTACTGTTCCACATAATTACAGGTACAAAATTAGGCTCTTGGCCTTCAACATTTAGGCTCTCTAGCCTAACAATCACATAAGCCCACTAGCTTATATCAACTCGGCTCACCAGCCTATAAAACATATTTACAATTCATTTCATAAACAAGATTTACAATAGAGCTCGGCCTTGGGGACATTACAATTTCCCTCCCATTATTTCTGCACTGTCCTCAGTGCAACTTTACATTGCATTTGCAATCTTTTCAAAATTTTCAAAAAGATGCGGGTACTCTGCCCGCATAATGTCTTCATGCTCCCATGTTGCATCCTCAATACCGTACCAGGTCCACTGGACCTTTACAAGATCTATGGATCAATTTTAGAGATGTTTTCTTTTCTTATCCAATATGCGCACATGATGCACTTGCAGGACACCTTTTGGTTCCACCTAAATCACATTCTGATCGATAACATGACTAGCATCAAGTATATATTTCTTAAACATTGAAACATGAAACACATTATGTACAGTCATAGATGCAAGTAATGCAAGCATGTATGAAACTGGCCCAATCCATTCTAGGATTTCAAAAGGCCCACAATATCTTGTTGCCAACTTGGTGCAACTTCCCAGCTTCAGGGAACTCCTATTAGTTTTCACTTTCAGGAAAACATGATCACCCACTTTGAATTCTTTGTGGGTTATGTTCTTATCATCATAAATTTTCTACCTGTCCGGGGAAGCTTTCAAATTCTATTTAATTATTATCATTTGTTCTTTTATCTCTTTGAGAAACTCTGGCCCAACTACTGCTCTATCAGCTGGATTATCCCAACTCACTGGAGTATTGCACTTTCTTCCACAAAGTGCTTCAAATGGGCTCATCTTCAACGATGCATGATACCCATTATTGTAGGTTAATTCTASCAAATGMAAGTAGTCTTCCCATCTTGTTGGTTTKTCCATCAYGTACATTCTCAGCATGTCCTCTATTACTCTGTTCACCCTYTCTRTCTRTCCATCAGACTCRGGATGATATGYCGTACTAAAATTTAGATTCGTTCTGAATCTTTTGAACAGTCCTTTCTAGAAATTYGAGGTGAATTTTGGGTCTCTATCAGACACAATCGTTTTAGGAATTCCATACAAGCATGCCACTTCTTTTAAGAAGATATCARCAACATCTGCTTCCTTGTGAGTGGTTTTCAGTGGAATAAAATTGGCATCTTTTGTAAGCTTGTCCACCACCACCATGATYGAATCATGTWGCTTGCTCGTTCTRRGCAATCCTATAATAAAATYCATCATTACCACTTCCCACTTCCACTCAGGAATGGGTAAAGACTGCAGAAACCCTATTGGGTGCCTATGCTCAGTCTTAACTTTCTGGCACTCCATACATCTGGTGATGTATTCAACGATCTCTCTCTTCGTACCTAGCCAAAAATAGTGGCTCTTGACTACTGCCGCAGTCTTCTGATATCCTGAATGTCTGACATATGTCACTTTATGAATTTCTTTTAGAATCGCAAGTCTCAAATCCTAGACATTGGGTACATACACTTTGTTTTTGTACTGAAGTATTCCATCAGTTCCCAAGGTGTAACTTTCCTCTTTCTGTGGTCTCTCACGTTGTTGTATCTTTGCTACAAAGTCTTTGTACTGAAAATCGACACTTGCAGCTTCCAAAATTCTATCCTTAATATATGTCCTTTACATGCTAATGGTTGTAGCATGCAATTCATGCACCTTTCTATTGAGTGCATCAACCACCTTGTTTTCCTTCCCTTTGATATGCTTGATATCAAAGTCGTATTCACACAGAAACTCCAACCACCTGCTTTGTCTAGCATTTAAGGTTGGTTGCTCAAACAAATATTTTAGACCATGGTGGTATATTCTCAATTGAAATCTTCTTCCCATGAGGTACTGTCTCCATTTCTGACGCAGACCCCCGACCTGCAAGCTGAGATCTTCTCACAGGATTGTTCAAATCTCCTTGAGCCGAAGTGGCTCTTTCGGATCCCTTTCAGAACCTTCAACAAATCGATCCACAGGTCCTTCTAAATTCCCCTTATGTGAATAGGCACAAGGTACAAGATTCACATCCACATGACCACAAATGGGCTTGGCACAAGAGTCTTTCGTAACTCGCAATCTCGCGAGTTGGAGTGTAGAGCTCTCGTGGTCTCTTCCTACAAAATCCTGAGATGCGATAGTTAGTGATAGTATGACTACCATTTTTCACTTCTCGCAACTCGCAACCTCGCTATTTGGAGTGTAGAGCCTTCATTCTCCTACTTTGTGAAATCCTGAGATGTGATAGGGAAACTATGGGTTGATCCCTCGATGCGCGAGTACACGCCACCTGTCATCCTTGTGGTCCCCACCTGACAGATGTGCCACACATTCACATGAGATCTCAGCTCTCGCCACCTTGCAACTCCTGGAGTTGAAACTGATTCCTCTCAAACCCCGATCTCCCAAAGTGCTGAAATCCCAAAATTCCACACCAATTCCTGTCGCAACTCACGACTTCAAGACTTTCATTCCACTGTGCTCAAATTCTCATCGTCAGGATCCCTGAAATGCCGAAATGATCTAATGACTCAGACAGATTGCGATCAATAGTCGACTTTGATTATGGATCCTAGAGTGATGAGTTTGTCTGCCTCCAACCACTCTGCAACTTCTGTTGATCCTACGGTCCTCACAGCTTCACGAATTCTTCATAGAGAATTCAAACCGTTCATCCCTCCTTGACAGTTTCTGCGAAATGAGCCAAAGTTCTTCTACTGGAACTTAACTTCTATCGGATGACTTCGAATCTTGTCTCCCTTTGAAGTATTTCAATCTATGTCCTCCTTTGAAATGTTTCGATCCCCAATTTCCCTCAAAGTGTTCAAAGGTGTTATCCCTCTTGAGATTTCTCTGGAAACTTCAAGCCTTGAAAGAACTCCTGCACGCACTCCTTTCAGAAATCTATAAAATACCTCTGGGTATTTGATTTCTTCGACTCTGTACTCCTGAAAATAGAAATCCTTCAATCCTTCCTTTAGTTGATAAGTCCTAAGACTTCCAATAGCCTGCGCACTCCTTGCACAACCTTTGTGCTTCACCCACACTTCTACTGGAATAAGAACAATGGTATCCCTCCTGAGATTTCTGAGATAAAAATCAGAGTCTTCAACGAACACCTTGCAGACGTTTTCACTGCACTCCTTGCAAGAACTTCTCTCACTCAGGAAGAGAAACAATTGAAACTCATTCTCTTTCTCTTTCATACTTCATACACATAACATGAAATCATACATATACACAACATTGAAATAAATGCATAAACAAAGAGAATAAACCAACTATAAGCATACCATTCACCATGTATAAATAGAAAACATCATAACACCATGAATTATGATTCAAAGCTTCATTCATTAAATCTCTTGTACATGGACTCTCCCTTCCAACTCTCTACTACAACTCTCTCTTATTTTTTTCTCTAATAATTCAATAATACAAGAATGAGGGTGTCTATATCCGTTTTCCCTCCTATGCTCTAAAACTGTCTAATCTATTAATTCAAACCTACCTACTTTCATTAACTGGATTAAATGCCTTAATACAAAAGACGAATGGGAGAATTTCCCTAGGTTTGTTTACAATCTCCAAAGTATAAATGAGAGTACGTTCCTCCTAACTATTACATTAATATCTGCTCCTTTTAAACTTTCAAAACATTTACAAAACATGAAAAATGTGTGTTGCTCTTTCCAGCTGTCTTTCGCCTCCACGCTTGCTTGACTTCTTACGATGCTCCTGCATCATACTCCCTCGCTTGAAAATTTTCATGAACTCTTGTTCATGAGCTCTTTCACGGTTTGTCCATGCTTCCGAATTTCTACTTCATCTTACCAGCTAGCATCTTCAACTGGATGTTCGTTCCACTTGACCAAGTATTCAAAATACTCTTTTCGTCTTGTCTTACTGTTGACTCTCTTGTCAATTATTCTTTCCATCTGTGGATTTTCAGCTATAGTCATTTGTTTGGTCCATTGTATCTCTATTTGTTCATCCTCTACTCCTGTTTCTCTAGCTCTGTAAGGGTATAAATCTGCAACATTGAATATCGGTGAAATTTCGATCCCATCGGGTAATTCAATCTCATATGTGTTTGCCCCAAGTTTCCTCATGACCTTGAATGGTCCAACCTATTTTATTTTCAATTTGTAATGTGTTCCCCTTGGGAACCTTTCCTTCCTCATATGTGCAAGAATTAGATCACCAAATTCAAATTTAAGTTCTCGCTTGTGTTGATCTTCTCTGTGCTTATATTCTTGTCTTGAACTTTGCAATCACTCCTTGACTCGGCTATGAATCTCCTTCATTGCTTCTGCAAAATTCTCTGCGCTAGCACTTCTAAATTCATCTTGTTCTGAATTTTTTAATTCAGATACTCCTCTTGGATGCATTCCATATACAATTTGGAATGGACTCTGCCCTGTGCTTCTGTTGATTGAATCATTGTAAGAAAATTATGCCTATGGTAGAATATGATCCCATTGACTCCGGTGTTCAGTCACTAGGCTCCTCAACAAGTCCCCCAAGCTTCTATTCATGACTTTTATCTTCCCATCCATTTGAGGATGATACACTAAGATAAATGACAAATGTGTCCCCAAATTCTTCCATAAAGTCCTCCAGAAGTGTCCCACAAACTTGGTATCTCGATCCGAAACAATACTCCTTGGCGAGCCGTGAATTCTGACGACTTCCTTGAAAAACAGGTTTGCAATGTGAGTTGCGTCACTAGTTTTCTGGCATGGTATGAAATGTGCCATTTTGGAAAATCTATCGACTACCACAAAGATTGAGTCACATCCTCTTTGTGTTGTTGGCATTCCCAATATGAAATCCATGCTCACTGCATCCCATGGTCTTTCGAGTATGGGTAATGGCTAGTATAACCCTGTGTTCTTCCTTTTCCCTTTTGTGTGTTCACAAATTATGCATTTGTCCACAAATTTCTTGACATTTTTCCTTATCCCTGGCCAACAATATGAGCCATTCAATTTTAAGAACGTTTTATCATGAACGAAGTGTCCGCCCATTCCTCCACTTTGCTTTTCTTTTAATAGGTTCTTCCTCATGGAGCATTTTGGAATACATAATTGATTGCCCCTGAATAGTAATCCATCCTGGATCATATATTCAATCCATTGGCTTCTATCCCTAAGAACTGGATTCTCAGACGCCTCGTATGTTTCCTTAAAATCTGGTTCATCCATGTACATTTCCTTGAGGTTATCAAAACCCAAAATTTTGACTTTGAATTCCTGCATAAGCAAACATTTCCTGCTCAAAGCATCAACAACTTTGTTAGCAGTTCCAGAAATATGCTTGATCACAAAAGTAAAATTCTGCATGAATTCAACCCATTTAGCATGTTTTTGGTTCAACTTCTCTTATTGAGTCATGAGTTGTAAAGCATGATTATCGTTGTACAAAACAAACTCTTTAGGAACCAAATAGTGTCTCCATTTCTTCAGTGCTTATATGACTGCATAGAATTCTTTGTCATATGTGGAGTACTTAACCTTCGCTTCATTCAGTTTCTCACTGAATTATGCGATCGGTCTGTCATCTTGGATCAATACCACTCCTTTTGCAAATCCACTTGCGTCACACTTGACTTGAAATGTCTTGTTGAAATCTGGAAAAACCAAAATTGGCTTCTCAATGATCTTCTTCTTCAGCAAGTTGAAACTCTTCTCTACTTCCTCTATCCAGTGAAAATATTTGTGTCTTTTCTTCACCGTATCCTTCATCGGTGCACTAATCCAACTAAAATTTTGGATGAATTTTCTGTAGAAACTAGCTAAACCATGGAAACTTCGAACTTCAAATACACTTTTCGGTGATGGACAATTCTTGATTGCATTCACCTTTTCCAGGTCCATCTTCAACTCATTTGCAGAGATAAAAAAAACCAAATAAATGAGTTATGTCCCCATAAACGATGATTTCTTCACATTAATCAACAATTTCTCTTGTTGTAACCTCCTCATCACTGCAGCTAAATGCTTCAAGTGTTCTTCTTTAGTCTTGCTAAAAATCAATATATCGTCAAGATATACAATGACAAATTTTTCTATGAAATCCTTCAGGACTTTGTTCATCATCCTCATGAAATTAATGGGTGAATTTGTTAAACCAAATGGCACAAAAATCCATTCGTATAGCCCCTCATTGATCTTGAATGTTGTCTTCCATTCATTACCTTCTCTCATACGAATTTAATGGTATCCACTTTTCAAATCAATCTTTGAAAAAAAATCTTGCTCCACTCAAGCAATCCATCAAATCATCCATCCTTGGCAATGGAAATTTGTATCTGAGGGTAATATTATTGATCGCTCTTGATTCTGTACACATGCTCCAGTCTCCATATTTCTTTGGGCTGAGCACTGTTGGAACAACACATGGACTCAATCTCTCTCTAAACAATCCATTGTCCATTAAGTCCTGGACTTGTCTCTTGACTTCTTCATTCTCCTATGGTGTCAATATGTACGTTTATTTGTTTGGTAAACTGGCTCTAGGTATAAGATCAATGTGATGACTTATACTTCTAATAGGTGGCAATGAACGAGGTAGTTCGTCCACTACTATATCAGCGAAATCCTCCAACAACTTCTGTATTTCTTCTGGTAAATCATCCACTCTTGTACAAATTAAAACAACTCTAGGCTTCCTGACCACAATAAATTGCGTGTCTTCCTTCTTCTTAACCTCCTTAAGAATTTCCTTCCCACTCATGAGAAGTACAGTGTTGCTCACCTCTGGTTTCACTTCTTTTTCTTTGATCGGAAACAACATGTGTGTCCTTCCATTCTTCTTCAGGGTGTATGTGTTCTTTCTCCCATCATGAACCACATTCCTATCATATTGCCACGGTCTACCCAACAATAGATGACAAACATCCATGGGAATGAAATCACACAATATGTCATCCTTATATCCTCCTATTTTAAACTCAACTCAACCTTGTTTAGTGACATTTACCTGATGTCTTTTTGGTAGCCATGAAACTCTGTATGGGCTCGGATGTACGATAGTCTCCAGCTCCATTTTTTCTACCATCTCTATAGAAATGATATTGTTTGTGCTACCGCTATCCACTATTACCTTGCATAACCTATCTTTAATCTTGCAAGTAGTCTGAAATAGACTGTTTCTTTGGGTTGGGTTCTCTGCCTCATTCTCTGGCGTTAAGAGAACTTTCGTCATCATCAAGGATCTTCCGACCTCAACATCTTCTGTCTCAAAATTCCACCTCTGAGCTTTGGTAATGTGAGTCTCACCACCTTCTTTCTTCCTGTCTGGACACTCATAAGATTTATGTCCATTTTTCCCACAGACAAAACATTTCACTTCACCTCCTTGACCAGTTCCTCTTCCTCTAGATCGAGGAAAATTATTTCTATCGACATACTACTCTCTCTGTGAACTTCCTCCTCTCTCAGTTGGAGTTAGAGGTTTCTTCCCCTCTTCTTTGGATTTCTAAGTTCTGTCTTGGGAAACTATCTTGCCTCTAGCTTGACTTCTGCCTCGACCTCTTTGACCTTATTTTCGGCTCAACTTCTCTTCATCTTTCAGAGCCATCTCATAAGCATCTTCCACATTTTGAATGATCATCATGCTCATCTCATCATGTATGTCATATCTTAGACCACTCATGTATTTGGAAACCTTTTCATCATCGCTTTCCCGATGGCATGCTCTGATGTTTATCTTGTAGAACTCTTCAGTGTATTCTTTCACTGGCATCAGCTTCTGTCTCAAATTCTGCATCCTCCGAAACATATTGATTTTATGCTTTCCTTTGCAATGTCTATCAGCCTGCAGTTCATCCCACCATAGTGTTGCATGCCCTTTAAGTCTAGTGACAACATGTTTGACCTTCTTGTATTCCTCAACATCCTCATAGTTGAAGTATTTATCCAGAGCTCTAATCCAATATAAAATCTCTTCAACATCCAGGTTTCCTTCATATATGGGAATCTCCATATTTTCTCTGGCACCTATCCTAGTAACAACCCTGAATAGGCGTTCGTCTGCAGCATCTTCGACTGTGACTTCTTCATCGTGTCTAGCTTCATTTTCACTGTCAGCCTCGCTAATATCCTCAATGTTGACTGTGAGCCTCCATTTTATTTCCATGGCATCAAGCCTGGCATGTAGTTCATGCATTTTCCTCTCCACTATTGGATTAGGCATTGGTCTATCTCTTCTTCTCGGCAGCATGGCTGAGAAATGTTCCTCTTTTCTCTGCTACAGAAAGAAAAGAACTTGATTTGTGATCTGATATGTATTAGAGTACTCTTTCTCTTCTTTCTCCCTCTGTCTGCAATATACAAAACGATTCGATCTCTGATACCAAACTGACGCAAACCCCCGACCCGCAGGTCGAGATCCTCTCACAGGATCGTTCAAATCTCCTTGAGCCAAAATGGCTCTTTCGGATCCCTTTCAGAACCTTCAACGAATCGATCCACAGGTCCTTCTGAAATGTCCTTATGAGAACAAGAACAAGGTACGAGCTTCACCTCCACATGACCATAACTAGCCTTTTCACAAACGTATTTCTCAGCTCACAATATCGCAAGTTGGAGTGTAGAGCTCTCGTACTCTCTTCCTACGAAATCCCAAGATGCGATAGTCAGCAATAGTCTGACTTCCCTTTTTCACTTTTCGCAACTTGCAACCTCATGAGTTGGAGTGTAGAGCCTTCTTGCTCCTCCTTTTTGAAATCCTAAGATGTGATAGGGAAACTATGGGTTGATCCCTCAATTCGCGATTACATGCCACCTGCTACCCTTGTGGTCCCCACCTGACAGATGTGCCATGCATTCACACCAGTTCTCGGCTCTCACCACCTCATAACTCCTGTAGTTGAAACTAACTCCTCTCAAACCCTGAGCTCCCAAAGTGTCAAAATCCTGAAATTCCACGCCAATTCCTGTCGCAACTCATGACTTCAAGACTTTCATTCCACTGTGCTCAACTTCACATCGTCAGGATCCCCGAAATGTCGAAATGATCTGATGGCTCAGATAGATCATGATCAACGGTCGATGTTTATTATGGATCCTATAGTGATGAGTTCGTCTACCTCTAACCACCCTTCAACTTCTCTTGATCCTACAGTCCTCGTGGCTTCGCGAATTCTTCACAGAGAATTCCAACCGTTCGTCCCTCCTTGACAGTTTCTGCGAAATGAGACAAAGTTCTTCTACTAGAACTTAACTTCTGTCGGATGAATTTGAACCTCATCTCCCTTTGAAGTATTTCAATCTCTGTCCTCCTTTGAAATTTTTCAATCCCCGACTTCCCTCGAAGTGTTCAAAGGCGTTATCCCTCTTGAGATTTCTCTAGCAACTTCAAGCCTTGAAAGAACTCCTGCACGCACTCCTTGCGGAAATCTATCAAATACCTCTAGGTATTTTATTTCTTTGACTCTATACTCTCGACAAAAGAAATCATTCAATCCTTCCTTTAGTTGATAAGTCCTAATACTTCCAANATAAATGGTCAGTTGTTGATCATACCTTCCACTTCAATCATGTGCGATTGAAATTCTTCTTGCTTGTTGTCTAGCACTGCGTAGATCCCTGGCATCTTACTTCCCATATCCTCCATTGTTTCATCTTGCTGAACATTGTGGACGGTTCTCACTTTATATTTTCTGTGGGGGAAGTCCATGTACCTATGGTTCCCTTTACAGCCCCAACACTCCATAGGTGGCGGTCTGGGCATTTGCTCACCCATTTCATCCTTCCTGGGCTCTCTGAAAGATGGTTGTCTCTGAGGATTGTTTCTGAAAAAGGGAGGTTTGTTTCCCTTCTACCTCTGCTCTTTCCTGAACTTCTTATGATCATCTCAAGCCTTCCAAAAAGTATCCCTTTCTCTTTGTTGTTCATATAAGCATTTTTCCCTTCTTATTGTTTCTTCCATAGTCTTAGGATCACCATATTGAACCCTGTCACCAATAGAAGGTGGCAGTCCACTCATATATCTTTGAATCTTGACAGCCTCATCTTTGATGAATGAAGCATACTTCAGTACTTCCAAAAACCTGTGTTCATATTCATCGATGGTCATGTTTCCCAACTTGAGTTCGAAGAAATCCTTCATCTTTCTATCATAGTACCTTTTGGTCAGGTATTTCTTCTCGAAATACCTCTTGAACTCCTTCCAAGTGATATATTTCTCTCTGATGTGTTGCACCTGCACAAACTGATCCCACCACATGGATGCTTTTCCCTTTAGTTTATACATTGCAATTCTTCCTTCTACATGAGGGGAATAATTCTGTAGTTGGAAATATTTCCTCATGCTTAGAAACCATGTTTCGACATCTTCCTCCTTCTTATGTTCTCCATCAAACATTTGAGGCTTGATCTTGTTCATATCTCCTTTCAATTCCTCCCTTCCAGATGTTTGGTGTTTTCTAGTAGGGGACGGGCTCGAACTACTGTGCGCTTTTCTGCTAGAATGCTTTGGGGAGCGACGATGATGTTTTCTACCACTCCTTGATCTTATTCTTCTCTTAGGGGTCCTACGACTCTTTGTCTTGCATGAGTCACTCCTCTTCTCCAAATTCCTTTCTATTCTTTCCAGGTTCTTCAACATTTTAAAGTTGAATTCTCCCTATTGATCCCTGACCCTCATGAGCTTTTGGTTATCATCTTGGCAAGCCTGGGCATATTTCTGCAATCTTGCATTGAGTTTCATCATATGTCCTTCCTTATCCATCTCTTTTCTGTGCCCATTAGAGTTTGATCCTTCGACTCACAAGTTGACATCCCTTCCTACCCTTTCATCCTCTTTTTCAGAGGCAATTTGTACCTTTTCCATTTCTATACTCAACGTAGATTCATGGTTGACCTGACACTCATTGATCTCTGCACACACAATGTGCAATCAACCAAAGTTTGTTAGGACCTTAAACCTTCAAGAAACTTACAACACTCATAAACCAACATGAACAAGAAAAACATTTCGATTCCATTAAGTTTTCTGAGCTTTGTTTGGCTCTGCAAATTTCGGGACTTCTGGTTTCGAAGTCGTGGTCCACAAGACTTTCATACTCACTTTTGGGTGATAGCTCCATCTTTCTGCCTACCCTCATAACCAAAGGCACCTTTCACAAGTTCGCGATCTCATGAGTTCATGAGTCGAAGACTCTCAACTCTTCTTCCTCCAAATGCGATACCCGAGATGCGATACAAGTATGGCTCCCTCCTCGCTAGCACCTGCTACATATAATTGTAGTCTAGGGATAAGTGTTATCACCCCTCGCAACTCGCGACTTCGCAAGTTGGAGTGTTGATCCCTCATTCTCTTCCTTTGCGAATCCAAAAGTCCCAATTTACTTTACCCTCCGGGCTCACATAGCACAATTGTCTCCACATCTACAGTGGTGAGTGGCACCCTTAGGAGGGTCCACATTATCTATGGTGACATCATCAGGTCCCACCATGCTAAATTTTCTTTTGTCCCACTGGCACGTGGTACACACCCATGTGTCCATGACCATTCCAAGTGAAATCCAACGATTAGACCATTCTTAAATCTACAACGCAGATCCTTTCAGTGTTTCGGGGTTTTGGGCATCAAGAGTTCGTGCATCCACACCTCTCGAACTTCCATTTTTCGAAATCCAGAAATTACTGTCTACCCCTCCACTTGATCCAATGGTTAAGTTCCTATCTAATGATCTACGGTGTAGATCATTTCGTAATTTCAGTTTTCGCTATTTCGCGACTTGCGAAAACAAGGTTCTTCCCTTTTGGTTTCCTGGGTGCCGAAACGTCGTTCGACAGCCACGTGTTCCCCCCGATGGATGGTCCTGATGAATTCGAGGTTTCAAGTATCGCGATTTCCACATTCATGTGCAACTCCAAAGGATTTTTAAACCTTGCGTACATTTTCCATATCTGATGGTCACGAGGGTTCTCCTTTTCCCCGAACAGATCCTACAACTCCAACACTTCTGGTGTGGAGTCCTCTCTCCATGTGGATAGATACCACATTGGTTGTGGTTTCATAACACCGCTACACCTCCTGAGCTTGGTAACATGGTCAAGTAACTCCTTGACACTTAGGAGCATTCAAAGGTCCGAAATTGGTCCTCCATACACAATTTCTCTTCAAACCCTCAGTCCAAAGACCACTCAACTAGCCCATCTAGGCTCAGTGTCGAAACCTTGGCTCTGATACCAAACTGAAACACTCTTTAATTTGAAGTTGTAACGCTTTGATACCATACTATAACACTCCCTTTCCATCATCCGGGCAGGCGCTACTTCGCGGAATAACAATCTCATACTTAATTCTATATATAAGACATATACATTTAAGTATATGAAACACATTTAAACTCAGAGTAACAATAAGAATTACTTCTATTATAAATAATCAATGGCTTTAACATTAATTCATATGCACAATAGAATACATGATAAATATAAGTACACGGGCATGCAAAAAAGTAATTAAAACATCATCTGGTACTTATCTTTGAAAACGATGGTAATTCCACCAACTAGGTGTAGGCCTTCCACAAACCTCCCAACCTTAGACTGCATTGCTCATCAAGCTCAGTAGAAGGTCACCCCCGACCTAAGACTAATATCCACCCCAAGGCAAGGAATCCTAGGCTAGGTTGAGGTTATAGGGAAAACACACGGGCATAAGGAAGTAATTGTCTCCCAGAAACCACTCATACTCACTGCCCATAGACTCTCCTTCCCCACATGCCTGCTCCACCCCAGGAGTATACACATTCCCTGTCACCTAGACAGTCTCTCAGCTACTAACCTGCCTTGCCTTGGGTTTCAACAACAGGCCGGACTGAAATTCTCTGAGCTCTGTGATAGCTATAGGGTTCCTTCTAAGAGCTCTCTCCTTCCTCAGCACACTCTCTCACCTAGAGAGAGTCACTCATAGGTCAAGCAACCTATTCTTCCAACTTCAACCACCTCTCTCACCTAGAGAGAGTGTTTTATGACTGGCCAACAAGCCACATTCGGTCAAACACTACATGTCCACCACAGTCAACAGGAATTCATACACGAACACCCCCAGCCAGCAACAGACAGGTGCAACAGTATAACCAGGCTTAGCAGGGACAAGACACTTTCGTTTTCTCAATCCGGCATCACGCGATAGACTCACACTCTGGTTCTCAGGGATGCGTGATGATTTTTCCACCCAGGGGTCGACTCAGACTTAACGGTTCACCACCGAAGGGGTGCACCAGCCTTCCAAAAGAAAATATAGACACATGCCTTTTTGTTTCAGAGCGCATGAGGGTATCTCTTGTAGAGGTCAGATGGGTTCACGCTTAGATGGTCAGGTAGAATGGAGGAGCCACCCCAACATGGCTCATCTTAGCCATTTTATTTGCATGCATTTGGGTTGACACTTGTCACTCATGCAATTGCATGCATTGCTTCAGTAGATGTTCCTTCCATTTGGAAGTTTCTTGTCTTTCCAAAAAAGAACTTAGGATAAAACATAATATTCACATGTCTTTTGGAATAATATTTTAATATTATTCCCCAAGGACTTAAGCCCCTAGGCTCAACACTTAGTCTATTTTCCCACCTTCCAGTCCCTAATCCCTTTCCCACTCTATGGAAGCTTAGTCCCCCATCACTCATTCATCGTGGTCGGTCTGCACGCGGCGGTGTTTATATTTTATTACTATTTCGCATAATTACAGGTACAAAATCAAGCTCTTGGCCTTCAACACTTAGGCTCTTTGGCCTAACAATCACATAATCCCACTAGCTTATATAAACTTGGCTCACCAGCCTATAAAACATATTTACAATTCATTTCATAAACAAGATTTTAAATAGAGATCGGCCTTGGGGACATTACAACCTTCATCATAGACCTTATTTTCTCCTAGATCTTGAGAGGATTGAAAAAGATGATTTTAGGTCCACCATGAGTGAGATGGTTGGTCACGTTGTGGTTCCATTAGATACACATGGTATATATTTGAAGGAAACATGGAGAATATATTCCCTACTATCATGATCGACATCTCTCAAACCCCTGGTAAAATCAAAAAAATATATATCGGCGTAGATTGTTTGCCTAAGAAATTAAAATTTACACCGATCTATTTAAGGAATTTCGAGATGTATTTGCTTAGTCATAGGAAGAAATGTTAGGAATCAACCCTATTATTGTTGAACATGAAATTAAAACTTATCTTAATGATAATCCCATTCGACAATGAATTAGGGCTGTAAATCCCAGGAAAGCCCTCGTTATTAAGGTGGAGATGGAGAAGATGTTTAACACTGGATTCATCTACCTGTTTCCATTGACTGAATGGGTATCCAATCCTATTCTCATATATAATAAGAAAGGAATTGTCTATGTATGTATGTATTTTATGGACCTGAATAAATATTTTCCTAAATATAACTTCCCCACTCCATTTATTGATTATATTATTGATGAGTGTGCGGGAAGTAAGGTATTTTCTTTTATGGATGGATTTTTAGGTTATAATGAAATTCAAATTAAACCCAAGGATAAACATAATATGAAATTCATTTGGCCTTGGAATACATTTATGTACTAGAAGATGCCTTTCATCCTTAAAAATGTTGGAGAAATTTTTCAATGTGACATGAACTTCACATTTCATTACCTTAAACATATAATCGAAGCCTATCTATATGATCTCGCTTCTCACTCTCGCAAGAGGGTTCATCATCCAACTCACCTTCGACTAGTATTTGAAAGATCACTACTATCACATTCAATTGAACACTCACAAATGCATATTTTGTGTTAGGTCCGACCACCTTTTAGGATTCAAAGTCTCTTTGCGTGGGATCATGGTGGATGCCATGAAGGTTGAGGAAATACTTAAATTTACTCCCCCATGCAATATTCAACAACTTTAGGGTTTACAGGGGAAGGATAACTTCCTACGTTGTTTCATAGAGAACTATGCCAATATAACGAAGGGTTTCATTCTTCTCTTGAAAAAGGATACTTTTTTCATATGGGATTATCGAGCCCAGGAGTCCTTTGTTATCTTAAGAGATCCATGGTATCGACACCTCTACCGAAGCCCCCAGACTACAGTAGAGATTTCCTGCTTTATATTTTCATGTCTGAAGAGATGATTGGTATGTTTCTTGTTCAGGAATATGAAGATCTCCATGATAACGTTATCTATTACCTTAGCCTAAATATAATTGGTCCTGAGCTTAATTACTCCCACATAGAGAATATATCCTTAGTAGTTGTGCATGTGGTTTAAATATTAAGTCACTATATCTTACTCTGCAAAACTACCATGGTTGTTGATATAAATTCATTTCAATACATCCTTCCAAGTTGTATCATAGGAGGGAAATAAAATAAATGGATTGTGCTTCTACAAGAGTTTGATCTTCATTTTGCCTCAGTGAAATCTAAGAAATCACTAGTTTTTGCAGAACTGATGTCATACTTCCCTAGGAAGGATGAGGATATTTTTCACAATGATTCATTTTCTAATGAAAAAATAATCATGATATCATCTTCATAACCATGTTATGTAGATATCCTAATCTACCTTCAAACTCTGAAGCTTCCAAAACATATTTCGAGAGGTGACCAATGATGTATATGTTATTAGGGAAAAAGCTACCTCATTATCGACAACATGTTATATTGTTGAGGGGTGGATGGTATTTTGCGTCATTGTTTGATTCACGAGGAGGATGAAGTTGTTATCAATGAATACCATAGTGGGGCATGTGGTGATGACTTGTCCGGGCTTGTGACAACCCAAATGATATTTCGAGCTTGTTGTTTTTAGCTGTCAATTTTTAAAGATTGCATAGAAGCGGTCAAGAAGTGTCACCCTTGCTATGTGTTTTCTCGTAAGATGCACTTGCACCCTACCCCTATTCACCAAGTCATTACCATTGGTCTCTTAACAAAATGGGGGGTATATTTCATGGATTTCAACCCACCCTCGGCTAGGGGGAACCATCATATTATCATGGTCGTGTATTATTTTACTAAGTGGGTTGAGGCCATTCCTACTGTTAAATATGCTAGTGATAATGCAACACTTTTCATATTCAAGAAAACAATAGATCGGTTAGGAATATCGAAGGATATTGTCACTTATCATGGAAGTCACTTCCATTATGAGATGATGACAGAGTTATCATCAAAACTNATAAATGGTCAGTTGTTGATCATACCTTCCACTTCAATCATGTGCGATTGAAATTCTTCTTGCTTGTTGTCTAGCACTGCGTAGATCCCTGGCATCTTACTTCCCATATCCTCCATTGTTTCATCTTGCTGAACATTGTGGACGGTTCTCACTTTATATTTTCTGTGGGGGAAGTCCATGTACCTATGGTTCCCTTTACAGCCCCAACACTCCATAGGTGGCGGTCTGGGCATTTGCTCACCCATTTCATCCTTCCTGGGCTCTCTGAAAGATGGTTGTCTCTGAGGATTGTTTCTGAAAAAGGGAGGTTTGTTTCCCTTCTACCTCTGCTCTTTCCTGAACTTCTTATGATCATCTCAAGCCTTCCAAAAAGTATCCCTTTCTCTTTGTTGTTCATATAAGCATTTTTCCCTTCTTATTGTTTCTTCCATAGTCTTAGGATCACCATATTGAACCCTGTCACCAATAGAAGGTGGCAGTCCACTCATATATCTTTGAATCTTGACAGCCTCATCTTTGATGAATGAAGCATACTTCAGTACTTCCAAAAACCTGTGTTCATATTCATCGATGGTCATGTTTCCCAACTTGAGTTCGAAGAAATCCTTCATCTTTCTATCATAGTACCTTTTGGTCAGGTATTTCTTCTCGAAATACCTCTTGAACTCCTTCCAAGTGATATATTTCTCTCTGATGTGTTGCACCTGCACAAACTGATCCCACCACATGGATGCTTTTCCCTTTAGTTTATACATTGCAATTCTTCCTTCTACATGAGGGGAATAATTCTGTAGTTGGAAATATTTCCTCATGCTTAGAAACCATGTTTCGACATCTTCCTCCTTCTTATGTTCTCCATCAAACATTTGAGGCTTGATCTTGTTCATATCTCCTTTCAATTCCTCCCTTCCAGATGTTTGGTGTTTTCTAGTAGGGGACGGGCTCGAACTACTGTGCGCTTTTCTGCTAGAATGCTTTGGGGAGCGACGATGATGTTTTCTACCACTCCTTGATCTTATTCTTCTCTTAGGGGTCCTACGACTCTTTGTCTTGCATGAGTCACTCCTCTTCTCCAAATTCCTTTCTATTCTTTCCAGGTTCTTCAACATTTTAAAGTTGAATTCTCCCTATTGATCCCTGACCCTCATGAGCTTTTGGTTATCATCTTGGCAAGCCTGGGCATATTTCTGCAATCTTGCATTGAGTTTCATCATATGTCCTTCCTTATCCATCTCTTTTCTGTGCCCATTAGAGTTTGATCCTTCGACTCACAAGTTGACATCCCTTCCTACCCTTTCATCCTCTTTTTCAGAGGCAATTTGTACCTTTTCCATTTCTATACTCAACGTAGATTCATGGTTGACCTGACACTCATTGATCTCTGCACACACAATGTGCAATCAACCAAAGTTTGTTAGGACCTTAAACCTTCAAGAAACTTACAACACTCATAAACCAACATGAACAAGAAAAACATTTCGATTCCATTAAGTTTTCTGAGCTTTGTTTGGCTCTGCAAATTTCGGGACTTCTGGTTTCGAAGTCGTGGTCCACAAGACTTTCATACTCACTTTTGGGTGATAGCTCCATCTTTCTGCCTACCCTCATAACCAAAGGCACCTTTCACAAGTTCGCGATCTCATGAGTTCATGAGTCGAAGACTCTCAACTCTTCTTCCTCCAAATGCGATACCCGAGATGCGATACAAGTATGGCTCCCTCCTCGCTAGCACCTGCTACATATAATTGTAGTCTAGGGATAAGTGTTATCACCCCTCGCAACTCGCGACTTCGCAAGTTGGAGTGTTGATCCCTCATTCTCTTCCTTTGCGAATCCAAAAGTCCCAATTTACTTTACCCTCCGGGCTCACATAGCACAATTGTCTCCACATCTACAGTGGTGAGTGGCACCCTTAGGAGGGTCCACATTATCTATGGTGACATCATCAGGTCCCACCATGCTAAATTTTCTTTTGTCCCACTGGCACGTGGTACACACCCATGTGTCCATGACCATTCCAAGTGAAATCCAACGATTAGACCATTCTTAAATCTACAACGCAGATCCTTTCAGTGTTTCGGGGTTTTGGGCATCAAGAGTTCGTGCATCCACACCTCTCGAACTTCCATTTTTCGAAATCCAGAAATTACTGTCTACCCCTCCACTTGATCCAATGGTTAAGTTCCTATCTAATGATCTACGGTGTAGATCATTTCGTAATTTCAGTTTTCGCTATTTCGCGACTTGCGAAAACAAGGTTCTTCCCTTTTGGTTTCTCGGGTGCCGAAACGTCGTTCGAAAGCCACGTGTTCCCCCCGATGGATGGTCCTGATGAATTCGAGGTTTCAAGTATCACGATTTCCACATTCCTGTGCAACTCCAAAGGATTTTTAAACCTTGCGTACATTTTCCATATCTGATGGTCACGAGGGTTCTCCTTTTCCCCGAACAGATCCTACAGCTCCAACACTGCTGGTGTGGAGTCCTCTCTCCATGTGGATAGATACCACATTGGTTGTGGTTTCATAACACCGCTACACCTCCTAAGCTTGGTAACATGGTCAAGTAACTCCTTGACACTTAGGAGCATTCAAAGGTCCGAAATTGGTCCTCCATACACAATTTCTCTTCAAACCCTCAGTCCAAAGACCACTCAACTGGCACATCTAGGCTCAGCGTCGAAACCTTGGCTCTGATACCAAACTGTAACACTCTTTAATTTGAAGTTGTAACACTTTGATACCATACTATAACACTCCCTTTCCATCATCCGGGCAGGCGCTACTTCGCGGAATAACAATCTCATACTTAATTCTATATATAAGACATATACATTTAAGTAAATGAAACACATTTAAACTCAGAGTAACAATAAGAATTACTTCTATTATAAATAATAAATGGCTTTAACATTAATTCATATGCACAATAGAATACATGATAAATATAAGTACACGGGCATGCAAAAAAGTAATTAAAACATCATCTGGTACTTATCTTTGAAAACGATGGTACTTCCACCAACCAGGTGTAGGCCTTCCATGAACCTCCCAACCTTAGCCTGCATTTCTCATCCAGCTCAGTAGAAGGTCACCCCCAAGCTAAGACTAAGATCCACCCCAAGGCAAGGAATCCTAGGCTAGGTTGAGGTTATAGGGAAAACACACGGGCATAAGGAAGGAATTGTCTCCCAGAAACCACTCATACTCACTGCCCATAGACTCTCCTTCCCCACATGCATGTTCCACCCCAGGAGTATACACATTCCCTGTCACCTAGACAGTCTCTCGGCTACTAACCTGCCTTGCCTTGGGTTTCAACAACAGGCCGGACTGAAATTCTCTGAGCTCTGCGATAGCTACAGGGTTCCTTCTAGGAGCTCTCTCCTTCCTCAACACACTCTCTCACCTAGAGAGAGTCACTCATAGGTCAAGCAACCTATTCTTCCAACTTCAACCACCTCTCTCACCTAGAGAGAGTGTTGTACGACTGGCCAACAAGCCACGTTCAGTCAAACACTACATGTCCACCACAGTCAACAGGAATTAATACACGAACACCCCCAGCCAGCAACAGACAGGTGCAACAATATAACCAGGCTTAGCAGGGACAAGACACTTCCGTTTTCTCAATCTGGCATCACGCGATAGACTCACACTCTGGTTCTCAGGGATGCGTGATGATTTTTCCACCCAGGGGTTGACTCAGACTTAACGGTTCACCACCGAAGGGGTGCACCAGCCTTCCAAAAGAAAATATAGACACATGCCTTTTTGTTTCAGAGCGCATGAGGGTATCTCTTGTAGAGGTCGGATGGGTTCACGCTTAGATGGTCAGGTAGAATGGAGGAGCCACCCCAACATGGCTCATCTTAGCCATTTTATTTGCATGCATTTGGGTTGACACTTGTCACTCATGCAATTGCATGCATTGCTTCAGTAGATGTTCCTTCCATTTGGAAGTTTCTTGTCTTTCCAAAAAAGAACTTAGGATAAAACATAATATTCACATGTCTTTTGGAATAATATTTTAATATTATTCCCCAAGGACTTAAGCCCCTAGGCTCAACACTTAGTCTATTTTCCCACCTTCCAGTCCCTAATCCCTTTCCCACTCTATGGAAGCTTAGTCCCCCATCACTCATTCATCGTGGTCGGTCTGCACGCGGCGGTGTTTATATTTTATTACTATTTCGCATAATTACAGGTACAAAATCAAGCTCTTGGCCTTCAACACTTAGGCTCTTTGGCCTAACAATCACATAATCCCACTAGCTTATATAAACTTGGCTCACCAGCCTATAAAACATATTTACAATTCATTTCATAAACAAGATTTTAAATAGAGATCGGCCTTGGGGACATTACAACCTTCATCATAGACCTTATTTTCTCCTAGATCTTGAGAGGATTGAAAAAGATGATTTTAGGTCCACCATGAGTGAGATGGTTGGTCACGTTGTGGTTCCATTAGATACACATGGTATATATTTGAAGGAAACATGGAGAATATATTCCCTACTATCATGATCGACATCTCTCAAACCCCTGGTAAAATCAAAAAAATATATATCGGCGTAGATTGTTTGCCTAAGAAATTAAAATTTACACCGATCTATTTAAGGAATTTCGAGATGTATTTGCTTAGTCATAGGAAGAAATGTTAGGAATCAACCCTATTATTGTTGAACATGAAATTAAAACTTATCTTAATGATAATCCCATTCGACAATGAATTAGGGCTGTAAATCCCAGGAAAGCCCTCGTTATTAAGGTGGAGATGGAGAAGATGTTTAACACTGGATTCATCTACCTGTTTCCATTGACTGAATGGGTATCCAATCCTATTCTCATATATAATAAGAAAGGAATTGTCTATGTATGTATGTATTTTATGGACCTGAATAAATATTTTCCTAAATATAACTTCCCCACTCCATTTATTGATTATATTATTGATGAGTGTGCGGGAAGTAAGGTATTTTCTTTTATGGATGGATTTTTAGGTTATAATGAAATTCAAATTAAACCCAAGGATAAACATAATATGAAATTCATTTGGCCTTGGAATACATTTATGTACTAGAAGATGCCTTTCATCCTTAAAAATGTTGGAGAAATTTTTCAATGTGACATGAACTTCACATTTCATTACCTTAAACATATAATCGAAGCCTATCTATATGATCTCGCTTCTCACTCTCGCAAGAGGGTTCATCATCCAACTCACCTTCGACTAGTATTTGAAAGATCACTACTATCACATTCAATTGAACACTCACAAATGCATATTTTGTGTTAGGTCCGACCACCTTTTAGGATTCAAAGTCTCTTTGCGTGGGATCATGGTGGATGCCATGAAGGTTGAGGAAATACTTAAATTTACTCCCCCATGCAATATTCAACAACTTTAGGGTTTACAGGGGAAGGATAACTTCCTACGTTGTTTCATAGAGAACTATGCCAATATAACGAAGGGTTTCATTCTTCTCTTGAAAAAGGATACTTTTTTCATATGGGATTATCGAGCCCAGGAGTCCTTTGTTATCTTAAGAGATCCATGGTATCGACACCTCTACCGAAGCCCCCAGACTACAGTAGAGATTTCCTGCTTTATATTTTCATGTCTGAAGAGATGATTGGTATGTTTCTTGTTCAGGAATATGAAGATCTCCATGATAACGTTATCTATTACCTTAGCCTAAATATAATTGGTCCTGAGCTTAATTACTCCCACATAGAGAATATATCCTTAGTAGTTGTGCATGTGGTTTAAATATTAAGTCACTATATCTTACTCTGCAAAACTACCATGGTTGTTGATATAAATTCATTTCAATACATCCTTCCAAGTTGTATCATAGGAGGGAAATAAAATAAATGGATTGTGCTTCTACAAGAGTTTGATCTTCATTTTGCCTCAGTGAAATCTAAGAAATCACTAGTTTTTGCAGAACTGATGTCATACTTCCCTAGGAAGGATGAGGATATTTTTCACAATGATTCATTTTCTAATGAAAAAATAATCATGATATCATCTTCATAACCATGTTATGTAGATATCCTAATCTACCTTCAAACTCTGAAGCTTCCAAAACATATTTCGAGAGGTGACCAATGATGTATATGTTATTAGGGAAAAAGCTACCTCATTATCGACAACATGTTATATTGTTGAGGGGTGGATGGTATTTTGCGTCATTGTTTGATTCACGAGGAGGATGAAGTTGTTATCAATGAATACCATAGTGGGGCATGTGGTGATGACTTGTCCGGGCTTGTGACAACCCAAATGATATTTCGAGCTTGTTGTTTTTAGCTGTCAATTTTTAAAGATTGCATAGAAGCGGTCAAGAAGTGTCACCCTTGCTATGTGTTTTCTCGTAAGATGCACTTGCACCCTACCCCTATTCACCAAGTCATTACCATTGGTCTCTTAACAAAATGGGGGGTATATTTCATGGATTTCAACCCACCCTCGGCTAGGGGGAACCATCATATTATCATGGTCGTGTATTATTTTACTAAGTGGGTTGAGGCCATTCCTACTGTTAAATATGCTAGTGATAATGCAACACTTTTCATATTCAAGAAAACAATAGATCGGTTAGGAATATCGAAGGATATTGTCACTTATCATGGAAGTCACTTCCATTATGAGATGATGACAGAGTTATCATCAAAACTGGGATTTAAACAAGACCATTTTCTGCCTTATTATCCCTAGGAAAATGGACAAATAGAGGCCATGAATAAATCTCTAAAATCCATCTTACAAAAAATTGCCAGGCATAGTAAATCTAACTGGAAAGTGATGCTTTACCCTCCATTATGGGCATACTGAACCAAAATAAAGACTTCCACCAATTTCTCACCCTTTCATTTAGTCCACAGAGTGGAGTCGATCCTTCCTATTGAATGTGAAATCCCTTCTCTTAAGTTTGTATTCAAGCTCCTACCTAACACAACCAATCTCAAAGAATTCCTCGTACACTTAGAGAAACTCAATGAGAATCATAGAGATGCCACTATATCCATCAAGGAAAATAAGTGATGTGTTAAGGTCAAGTACGATAAGTTTATTTGCCCTCGACAATACGCTGAGAGTGACTTGTTTCTTCTCTATGACCAAGCTAAAGAACCATTGGGGGCAGGAAAATTCAATCCCATGTGGCATGGTCCTTACATCATGAGACATGTCCTTGAAAAATGAGCCTATGATTTAGAATATTATGAAGGGAATGTGTTGTATGAGCCCAAAAAAGGGCTCTACCTTAAAAGGTATTATTCTTGAACCTTTGAGCTCGAGAATGATATTTGTATACTAGTGTATGTTAGTGCATATATTTTTCTCATTCTTTTGTGTCATTGGCTTACTTACTGTGTTTTCCCTTGGTTGGAAGATTTCAATAGGATAATTTGTATTCTTAGGATTCATGGACGGTTCCATTTATAATACTCGTAACATGGATTTCACCTTTTGCTTTATCTTTTCACCCGAGGGACAATCGGTGTGTTCAGGAGGCGGTTTTCTTGAGCCATCCAAGAACAATGTGGATGAATATAGTTTCTTTGTAGAGCTACTAGGTGACACCATTATACATGGTGTTCAATCCTTAGAAGTTACCTTTCATTCCCAGCTAGTGGTATGTCAATTGAACAAAACGTATCAGATAAGAGATCCTATATTACTCTAACATTTCCTCCGAGTACACGTTTTGGAACGATATTTTGATTTTATTACTTATAATCATATACCTAGAAGTTATAATCAAGTATTTGATGTATATGATAATTACATTTTAGATTGGAATATGTCACATAACTAATTAGAGAAAACACACATTAATACATTCATGCAAAGAGAGAGGGGTACACCCACCACCTTCCTTTTCCCTGCACATTCTGGAGGACTCTCTTTGCATCCCCACCCACCATATCATCTCCTTATCCCTTGAACCAATGAAATGGGTATCCATATAGTCATCGTGGACCTAAATATGCATAAAATAAATAATTGTCAATATATGATACCCTACAAAAATATTTTCATTTTGTTTTTCACTTACCAAATCAAAAAACACAAAAAAATGAAATATAAAAAATTCAAATTCGTATTGATCTCTCCAAAGGAAGATCCTGGTTGTAACAACATGTCACGATCCCCTTGGTAATAAATCCCATCATAGGGATAACCATCGATGGCGATGATATTTCGTCTCCACCAATGGAAGAACTCATCGTTGTAGGGGGTAGGTACCCTAACACCCCCCAACCACCACATCAACTCGGTCCACCGTAAAATACATGGATCATGTAGATCATGTATAGGAACAATATTCCACTCTAGGTATAATATTTGGAATGTTGTTGAATAAAAAAATACACAAAATGGATGCAAACCTAAAGTTCCTCATCCTCCCTAGTTTGCAGTCAGTTAGTTGGCTCTTCATGTTGGCCAGTAGTGAGCTACACTAATCATAAATTGTGGGTCTCAAACACTCCATAATACACAACATAAGCATCCTCGACACATGATGCAATGAGGTCGATCCTGATATTTGTGTGATTACTAAGACAATGATCTTCATACTTAGGTACTCAATCGCCCAAATAGGGAGTTGGCTCCCTACTTTCTCTGTTTCTACAATGCAATAGGTGGTGATGTACTCCTCCATAGTCCTCCCACCTCCAGCCCCTTGGGCCTTGATTTTTACCATATATCCTTGACAAGACAACCTTGTGATAAAGTAGATGTCATCCACTTCAATTATCAATGGTTTCCCATCACGATTGAAGGCCTCGGTCTTTAGATCCCAATAGTTTATCAATGTTTGGATCAACCTCACTTGGGCCCTCATTTTGTTTATTGTTAAGCCCTAATATTGGCTCATTAACCCTTAATTGGCGCATGTTATATCAGTTATGTTGTTTTACTTATGTCGGCTTTAGGCCATTAGTTGTAATTATACCTCCTAGTCTCCTATATATACCAAGGAGACATTTTCTTTTTGAAGCATCTTGTACTTGAACATTTAAGTGGGGTAAAAGGAGGTTGCCCTCTCAAAGAGGCTTATTATCTAAAATTATCTCTTTTTCAAGGTGTTGAGTACTTTTCTGAGTTTTCTCTATGCTATATTGATATTTGGTTCTTAACATATGCTATCAGAGCTCAAGGTCTTGGTGTTTCGCTGCTACATCTGAGACAACTTGGCATTTTCACTATAACTTTTTTTCTACAATGTTTCAAAAGGAACAAATTGGAGGATATTTATAAGATAGATCAAGTTATGTTGGGTTCAAAATTAATCTCCTAAGTCCTTATACTTTTAGAGATACAACCTGTACAAGATAGGGTTCT
>JZKD02S1972573.1:508169-547541 GCA_000966675.3 Picea glauca | reverse complement strand
ATAAAACACTTTACATGGGGCTAGGTGAAAGCAGATTTCCACCATAGCCATTCAAGCAGCTTCCTGGATAGAAGCTCCTTCCTTCTGTCAATGATCATCAGTAGATGGTGTAACCATGACAATAGAATGGTTACACTCTTCAACTTCTCCTTACAGGATGGAGTTGAGATGAAATAGGGTGGCTCCAAGGGATAGGGGAAATGCCACTCCATGTACTTGCTGACAAGGTCATAGAATGAGTGGCAAATTTCAGAAAATTGGCGACAAACAGCCGCCTGTACTACAAAGTTGTCCACCTGTGGTTGAATATATCTGATAAGCACAGTTGGTGGTTGTTCATTGATTGGCTTCAGATGCATGCTCAGTTGTTCCTCTGGTTCCTCCTCTTCTTTTCGGTGCACTCCCCCATCTTGTAAAAAGGGAACGGTATCCTGATCCTTCTCTTCAATCCCAAATGTAAATACATAATGGGAAATCTCGTGAAGGAAGAAATAACAATCCTCTTCCACAATGGATTCTTCGTTTAATTCTAAGATAGCAGGCTCATCGGGGGCAGATGTTAACGCATCCAAACAATATTCAGTAATCTCTTCAAAAGAGCTTCTTAGATCATCCGCCTTGAAGACTGGAAAATCCTTTTTGCTGCCTTCAGATTCCAATTTTTCACATTGGGGAGTGGGGAATATCGCCTGCTCCACTAGCTCACTCAGGTCATCTTCTTCCTCCCGGGCTGGAAAATCCTCTGCACAGTCTTCATATTTCAACCTTTCTAATTGGGCAGAGAGATATTTCACCTGCTCCATCAGCTCACTCAGGGAATCCTCTTCCCCCCTAGGATATTCATCATTTTCATAACCCACCTCTGATGCAGATGAATGGGGAGGAGAAAGGACTGAGTTCTGATCCAGGTCATCAAGACCATCTTCATAGCCTACGTCTGAAACAGTTTCATCTTGCATATAGTTGTGGTATCCCTCACAAAAGTTTTGACAAATTGACTCAGAGGAATACAACTTCTGATAATAGGTGATGAAAGCTGCATGGAATCCCTTGAGTGAAGAAATGATAGCAGGGGGTAAAGAATGATACCATTTACGCACATCCCCTGCTAACGAGAACATGAACATCTTCAATAATACATCCTCATGCTGTATCTCCCACTGACGCATGAATTCATGAAACTCATTGAGGTGCTGAGCAGGGTCATCCTCTTCACATTTTACAAATATGGGCAAATAATCACCCCATTCATTCGGAGAGGGGACAACATTAGGAAAACCAGGAATAGCAGAAAAATTAAAAGGATCAAACCTGCGAGCAAGGATTTTCTCCATATCAAACCAGTGGAGTCGCCAATCGATCCTTGAATCATGGAGTTGCCAGGTGAAAGATGCTCAGCTTCGAATCTGTCTAGTCCTTGTTCACCATCAAAGGCCAGATCCTAACGTTGTGCTACCCCAGGAAGCTTCTCAGGCTGAGAAAGAAGCTGCTGAAACCTTCTCGAGAAATCTCCTTAGGGTCATCTTTCAGGTGTGCTAACAGTAGCCATAGCTAAAACAATGATGTGGAGACCTTGGAGTTTCCATAGTGGAGTCGCCAAGTTCACAGTAGAAATCTTGAAGGGCTTTGATGTCTGATGCACCTTCAGAATCATAGGCTCAATGTCATTCTGCCCAGGGAAAATCTTCAACTTCATCCCCGGCAACGGCGCCAGAAATGTTAGCATTAGAAGTCACTCCTGGATTTCTTGCAGGAGCAGAGCCCAATGCCCATCAGTTTTTATGTCACGATTTAATAAATGGGGGTGGTCAAATGGAAATAGACCCAGGAAAGAAGCATTAACACAGGAACCAGGGTGTGGTATGTAGAAAGCAAGGGAGGTCTTGATCCAACTTCTGTCAGTAAGTTGATTAAAGGGTGGTAGATGGAATACTTGTGAGAAGGGTGAGCAAGACTGCCTCGGGAAATAGGCCTTTGGAAGGTTGAAGAAGAAAAACTCAGAAGCCAAGATCCTCTTGGTCCAGAGTTTCAAGGAGCTGAAGGGTGACTTGACTGGATCCTCCAATTCCAAGCCATTCCAGTGCTAAGAAAACACAAGAACTGTTTAGAAACGTTGTGACTGTTGCAGTGATCTAACCTACATCATCCTACAACAACGCAACTTGACTGGATCCTCCAATTCTGAGCTGTTCTAACACAGTAAACAAAGAGATGGAAAAAGAGGCTGACATTGATAAAGTAAGAAGTCTCAAATGCCTTATACATTAACCAGAGCGACCAACGCTTCATAAAAACTTACAGAACGGGAGCGTAGCTCAACCATCGACCCCCCCACTTACCAAAATGGCAAAAACGCCTACATATACTCAAAAACAACAACAACAACAAAAACAAGACGCTGCATTAAAAACATTACGTCTGCATGTCTTATGACAGTCTGCGCATGCAGACTCTGGCCGATCGTGCACCCAAGACTTGGTGTCCCCTCAGCCAAATTCATACGACTATTCTTTGTTAGACACCACCTTAACTACGCATGGCTCCTGCAAGGGAAGTAGCTGAGCCATTAAGAGTCGAGCTAGCATGTGCAGACCTCCTCGGGCTGGTCGAGGACTCGACATGGCTTCTTTGGAAGAAATGGTACACAGGAACCTCTCGAGCAGACCGCTTGCCAGACTCTCCATACCCTATAATTAATGCATGAGGAGAGGTTTCAACCACCCCTTCTCACCTTCAATTACTTCAAGTGAAAACTAGGCTTGAGGTCGAATCAAATGGCACTCGGAGACGTGATGAACCTTTCAGCGACTAGACCCGACGCCTTTGGCCCCCTTTGCAAATCTCTTCCTATTTCCCAAGTGACCACATGCTATGACCCTATGTTTATTTCCACAGGTGCTTTCGATGTTCGTGAATAGGAAGGGGCTGATCCCTTCTTATCATAGTCGTGATGGGTGAAACACTGAGATGGCTCAATTGGGTGCCACACGTCCTTCTAAAATCTGACGGTCCTAAACTCACCCGACGATGTTGTGGGCCTGGGTCTCGGATGCTTTCATCACTTCATGCATCAGGGATATGAGGGATTCTCTCCTTGCACTTTGAAATCGCGATGGATGAAACGGCGAAGAGCCTAATCACGTGCACCAGGTGTCCCCTTTGGATGGACGGGTGAGACTGCTTCTCGATACTGCGGGCCCGACTTTGAGCGCTTTCGACGCTTTCAGGGTTCTGGGTTTCGAGATGTATAATGACATAAAACTATCACCCTTTGAACTCGCGACTGCCGAAAAGCCGACGTGACTAGATCTCACACCACACGTCCTTTGGATGGACGACTGTTATTCTTCCCTGCATACAATATGGGCACGACCTCTTTGCGCTAATCTCGGCGCAACTTTGTTATTCGTGATTTCCCGTCATCCATTGATCTGCTCTTATGGATGGATCTAGACCGTCGACAATATAATTTCGTTCGCTTACTCTCTTGGAAGCTTGAAACGAGATTTTTCTATGCTGCGCTCGGGCACTTCTCCTGCGACTGGCAGATTTGAATACTCTTGTGCCCCGGACAAGAAATGTTACTAACACTGGGGATGTGGATGTTTCCCCGTAGGGTTTTTACCACGTCAAAAGATCGATGTGTTGATATTTGATCTGGTTGTGTGAGTGGTTACTGAATTTTTTCATCCTCGGTTAGAATACCTGTGTTGTCGAACATGGTATCAAAGCTTGTTTGAAGACCCACTCCTATTGTAGATCGAGATCGTGAAGACGAGTTGACTCATATCCATTTTATTCCATTTATTTACATTTCTAGGCTGAGAGGACTATTCCCTTGCGTTCATAGTGCTCGTTTAAGTCAAGAACACTTTTCATTTCACTCGAAAAGGTTTTTGTTTTCCCAAGATATGACCATTTCAGTCATATCCGAAGGTATAAAGCCTGAATACACATTTTTTAATTTTTTGTAGAGTATTATTTCGGTTTTGTATTATTTATTTTTGGATTACTACTCTTTTAGATCTGCATATGCTCTTTTCCCCATGCCCTGTGCGATCTCAGAAAATCATAAACAGATAGGAAAATGTGCATCTTCCAGGTAAGCTAATCGAGATATAACCCTTGTTGGCATCGAGAAGCAAAATTGTTTCTTGTGTCAAAAGAATTTTTTTTATCACTCTCTCCAATGCTGCCTTCAACAACTACAACAATCCTCTTGCTAAACAATACAATATGTTTTGCTAGACCATTTGGTTAAAATTTGTCTTATTAAGTAAGCAATCTTGAGTTCAAGTCTCTCTTTTTGTTACTTTTCTTGAAAAAGTTCATGCTAAAATTGTAAAGTGTATTTCACTCAAGTATAAAAAGGAATCACTATAAGTAGCTTTAATATTTTATTTTAGAGTTATTTATTTTGCATGCATTTTTTCTTTTATAAGGTAACTTCATTGTAAAAGTGATCCCCACTTCTCTTTATAAAAGTGAGTCAATTCATAAAGCAACTTACACCACCACGTGGTCATTTTGGTTATTGTTTATGTTTGTTTTAAAAAGGGCACAACTCTCACATCCGAAATCCATTTTTAGTTCCGTTTTTTTTAAATAGCCTAACTTTTCAAGATATTTTCATCAAGATCATCAGTTTTAGTTTTTAAATCCATATTATCTGCATATTTAATATGGATTCTACAAGTAATCTCTTTCTTACCAACACTGTTGGTTTTTACCTACTCTTCCTTCCTCTATACTGTCGGAGTTATTGACCTAGGGTTCATTTCATTCGGGGTTCCAACAAAGCCTCTAAAAATATCACCCTCCTTGGTAAACCAGAAAGCAAAACAACACACAGAATGTGTTGCACAGTCTCACCCAAGATAGCTTTAAATGGGTGGTTGTAAGACTCAAGTGTTTATAGCCTAGGATTAAGTATGGGATAGGAGATTGATATTCAGAGCCATCTACTGTACTTGTGATTGCAACCTACTGTATTCATGACTATGCATTACCTTCCACGATTTATTCTCTTAACAACACAACCATAATTCATAGAAATCTAATAAATCATTCATTCATTCATTAAATACAATGATTAACTTCTAAAAGAAGATAAAGATGTTCATCCATTCATCACATTACACAGATGTTTATCGTGGTTCACCCCCCTCCTGGGCTACGTCCACAAAGATTTGTCTCTTGGCTCTTTTATTATGGTAGTTCTGCATATTTGATGCCACGCGCTTACAATTCCCCTCAGATGTGTAAGATATTTGTGAGGTGAACTAGATCACACCAGGCTCCTCGGTATATGCTCTAATCCTTAGATATTCCATCTCTCATGTCCTCTTAGCTCAACAACTTACAAAATAGTACATAACAATATTACAATTCACATGGACTCGTGCATATCTAGGATGTAACAATGCAAAACCGAACTAACAAGAAGGAAACCCCCTATGATACCTATGTATCTATATTTATATATATTTAAAGCTCTTCATATGTTTACAATATATTACCAAAACCCTAACCCTACTGACATTAACTCTTCCTCCCATGCATGCATGTTGTTCTTCCTTCCAGTTGTCACTTTCCTTGTGCATGCCTTCTTGCATGTGCGTGTGTTGTATTTTCCTCTAGCTGTTACTTCAGTTTCTGCACACTTTCCTTCCCCACGATCGTCCTTCTTTCCACTTCAACATGTTGCAACAGGCCCCCAACATTGACAGGTGGCTCATCCCGAGCCATCTAATCCTTCTGAGATTCCTTGATCTTATTGGTGATCACCTGGAACTTTTCCTTGAGCTCTGTTGTTTGTGTCAGTGCCTGCATGGTCTTATCCTTGATTGTGTCCACTACCTGGATTACCACTTCATCGCTCAAAAATCCTATAGATTCTTCCTGGGTTTGTGCTATCTATGTCTTAGCTTCCTTTTCCTGTGCTAGTACTTCTGCTACCTACTCCTGTAATGGCTACATTTGATCCTGACACTCTCGTTTCTCGGTTTGCGCAGAGATTAGCTCTGCCTACAAGTTTTTAATCTCTTGTGTCCCTTTGACACGTTCTGGGATTGGTATGGTCTTCTTCTTCTACTTGAGCTTCTGGATCACTGCATTGATCCTTTCCTCTTCATTTTCCCACCGTTGGACCTGTGGATCTTCCTCCAACCTTGTCGAAAGTTGTGTTTCTTTATCGAACAAGTCATCTACTGTGCTAACCTGCTGCTCTATCTCCTGTAGTTGTGTTGTTGTTTCCTGCTTCCTTTTCTCCTTCACTGCTGGTGGAGTGGTGGGTATGAGTTGTTCTTAGAGATTCTCGATCTCCTTCTGATATTGCTCGATGGCCTGCACAATCTGATCAATATTTTCTGCTACTGGAAGTTCATTCCCTTGTGCATTGTTTGGAAGTTTCTCCAAAATTCCTCCTACTCTTCGCTCCCGTTTTTTCCTGCAATCTTTTTTCTTCTGATTTTTGAACTTGGCCTGCTCACAAACATTTTCCAGTGCCTCCCACTTCTTTGTTGCTTGATATAAATTGACTAAGTTTCTTTGTGCGCGAGACTGTACCTCGTGTTCCACACTAACCTGCAATTTGTGTAGTTCCCTTGATGGCATCCACGTCAAGACCAATTGGATGTGGTTTAAATCCTTCAAGGGTGTCTTCCCCATGATTTCATACATGCACAACATGTTAGGTGTGATGTAGACTGTTGCATTTGCGTGTGGTAATGAGTGGACTAGATCTCATTCTTCTACCTCCTCTCTTTTGTTTGTTTGTGGTGATGATGGCTCCATGCTCTTGTTGTTGCCTTCTATTTGTACTTCCCTAAATTTCTTAAGGAACTGTCCTATTTATTCCATCGCTTTTGCCAGTTTGTCGATGTGATGTGTTGCATGGTCGAAGTCCTTGGCTAGACAATCCTATACCATTCTAGCGATCATGTCCCCATCGTCCTCCATAATTGTGTATTCTGGTGGCGTTCATTGTCCCTTTGACTTTTTTCGTGTGCCTCCTTCCTGTGTGGTTGGTTTCTTAGTTCCCCTTGGGTCCTGTGTGTTGGGATTTTAGGCAGTCTGATCCTACACTTCCTTAGTCTATTGTTGTTGTTCCTTGGGAAGTTTTGTATTATCGTTCCTCCCCTTTTGGGTTCCTACCTTCTTCGGCCGTTCATTTATCTATGTTGGCTTTCCCTAGCATGTTCTTGGTTTCTTGGGCACTTGGATTTCTGGAGGCTGCGTTTCTCCTTGCTCTACCTCTTCTTCTGTTGTTCCTTTCAGTACTTCCTGAGTGATGCCTAGAATCTTCCATTCGTCGGGCCATTCACTGATGACCATATTGATATCACCCTCTATAATGCAGTAGCACATATGTAGCCATTGTTTAGCTGGATCTTGTCATGCCTGTATCCACATTTCTTGTCGTGTGGCCTGGAAATTGGTGATTTCCACATATCAAATGAAAACCTCGGGTGTGATTCTCCATGATTGGTTGATGGCTTCCTGTATGTCTCATAGGTATGCTTCAAATATGATCCCATTCTCCCTCTTATGCCTGGTGTTTGGCCCTGCTTTCAACAATAGATACCTCGCTCCCACTGGCTGTGGTGTGGTACAAAAGACTATGTACCCTAGTTCTCGCCATCCCATGAAGGTTATTAAGGTAATAAACCATGAATAGTGGAACTTTGTACCTAGGTCCTACACATATTTGTAGTCCTCTTGGAATAGGTTCAATAAGTAGGGTTCCCAACTCATTGAGGTGCCTTTTGCGCATTGGGCTACGAATGCAATGACTCCAGCTGGTACTTCCTCTCTACGGCATTTTCTTAGAAATTTTCAGGCTAATATTTTTGCGCCCAATTGTGTGGTTGTGTTGTTGATCAGTTTGATGATGCCTCTCGTTCCCCTGGCGGTTCCATACTTCTTCTTTATTTCTTCTGCCAATGGTTCATGTGGTATCTGTGAACTCTCTCTATTTTCTTTCGCCTCTAATGCTCTCTATCTTCTTTGTCTTCGTGAATAAACTATGGGCTCCTGCGTCCGTGTATTGTATGGATTTCCCATGAAGCTTGTCAAGTACGGTTCCTTGGTTATGGGTTAAGTGCACCATAACTGCAGATTCAATGAATCTTTGGTGGTTTCATACTTACCATTACTCATGTTGTCCCATATTATGTTGGTGTGATTAATGTGTCGTCCCATAGGTCCTTGCCTCTCTTTAATTTCTCCTAGCGTCATCATGTCATGCTGCTTTTTCCGCCTTTCTTTTTCTCTCTTTTTTCCCTTTGTATGTATCTGTTGTTTTTTCCTTTGTCGAATTCATGTTTCTAATTTCATGTGGCCTTTCTGTCTCTGGCATAGTGTGCCCCTTTTTAGTTTTGTTTCCTTTTTGTTCTCTCTTTTTTTTTTCTTACTGCATGGTGGGTGGTCGACTATCCTTGTACAACTTCAGTTGGCTCCCATTGATCATTCCTATGATTTTTGCGCATGCTAAATATCTTAATTGTACATCTCCTTCGTTTGTGACATATATTACTTCATATGGTCCTAACCATTGCATTCTAAGCTTTCATGGGTGCTGAAACAATTTATTGTCATACACTAATACTAGATCTCCTTCCTTGAATGTTTTCTTCTTGATGTGTCTATCGTGCTAAGCTTTGTCTATTTCTTTCTACACTTGTTGATGGAATCCTGCTAATATTCGATCTTCCTCCATGGTCAATAACTGATTTAGTCTCTCCTCTATTGCGCCTCGTTCTGTCATTTGTGTGATGGCTGCTACGCGCAAGCTGGGTACTAAATATTCTAGTGGCACTACTTCTTCTTGGCCATAAACTAGTTTAAATGGTGTGTGCCCTGTCAAATTCTTTCTTGTAGTCCTATATTCCCATAATACTGCTAGTAATTTGAGGTCCTAGTCATCCCTGTTGATGTTACAAATCTTTGTTAGTGCGTTCTTCAGAATTTTGTTGAAGGCTTCCATTGTGCCATTTGCCTATGGATGATATTGTGTGCTCTTTTGGTGATGGACTTTAAACTCTTCATTCATTGCACAAATGGTGTTGTTTATGAAGTGCATTCATTGGTCGCTCATTATCACTTTTGGGCACCCGAATCTAGTGATTACTTGGTCAAACAAAATGTGTGATGTTGTCTCTGCATTGCAATATTTTACTGGTGCAACTTCCACCCATCTTTTTAAATATTTCATCGTGGTGATGTACCTTGCTCCTATTCTTTTGGTTAGTGGGTTAATTGGTCCCACAAAGTCTATGGCCCATTTTGAAAATGTCCATAATTTTACTTGTGTTCATAGTGGCATTTTGTCCCTTCTATTGGATTTTCCTACCCTTTGACAAACATCGCTTCGTTGACAATACTCCTTCGAGTCTCTATGAATCGTTGGCCACCATAGTCCTATGTGCAATACCTTTTGTGCAATATCTTTACCTGCATAGTGCCCTCCTCCTATTTCCTCATGGGATTATACTAAAACTCTTGGTCTTTCATGCTCTAGCACATATCTTCGCAAAATGCTATCTGCACCCATTTTGTATAGGTGTCCCATAATTAGTTGATAGTCGGCCACGTGAACTACCAGGTTCTTCTTCTGCATGGTGATATACTCTTGCGGCACAATTCATGTACTCAAGTACTGAATGATATCTACAAAGTATTCTTTAGTAATCTGTACTAAGAATAATAGTGCATCTGGAAAGTTGTCTTCTATATTCGTAGGTTCTTCTCCATTTGTGACCCTTGATAGGTGGTCAAGTCCTGGATTCAATTTTTCGGGTTTAACTATTACTTCAAAGTCGAATTCTTGAAATAGCAGTAATCATCGATAGATTATCCCCCCCAAAACTTCCTTGTTGACTAAGTATTTCAGGGTTGAATGATCTGTGAACATCTTAAAGTGTTTTCCCAATAAGTAATGCATGAACTTCTGTAGTGCATAGAACATGGCTAGGCCTTCTCTTTCGGTCATGTTATAGTTCTATTCTGAGTCGGATAATTTTCTTCTCGCAAATTCTATCGTGTGGTCCAAGTATCCCACTCCTGGTTGCACCAAATAGCTGCAAGTGTTATCGTTGATGCATCTAAATGCACATGGAATGTCTTTTCCCGGTCTGGAAATACTAATATCGATGCAGTAACCATATTTTCCTTCAAGGTATCCAGACCGTGTTGACACTCGTCGTTCCACTGAAACTTTGCATCCTTCCTTAGTATCTTTTCCATCAGTGTTGTTATCTGTGCATATCCTTTGATGAATTTCCTGAAGTATCTGGTATGGCCTAACGTCGCTCTTAGCTGGAGCACTGTTTTCGATGGTGGCAAGTTAACAATGACTGTGATATTTGTTGGATATACTAATAAACCCTATTTTCATACTATGTGGCCCAATAGTATCCCAAACGGAGTTCCAAATATGAATTTCTTGATGTTCAGTGATATCTGGCACTGTCTACATCTTTCTAACATCAGTTGTAAAGCTTCCAGATGGTTTTTAAACAGACTATATACTATCCAATCATCCAGGTATACTTCAAGAAATTGATGGAGGAATTCCTTAAACGCAACAATGACTACTCTGGAGAATATTGTTGGTGCATTCTTCAGTACAAATGGCATGACTGTGTACTGATAAGATCCCCATTCTATTGCAAAGATGGTCGTGTGTCTATCCTCATGTGCTATCTTAATCTGGTGGTAGCCCGAGAATCCATTGGTGAATGAGTAAGCTTCATGTCCTCCCACATTCTCTAATACTTCATCCGTGAACGATGTCAGGAATGGGTCATGTAGGCATGAATCATTCAACTTCTTCAAGTTGACACATATCCTAATACATCCTTATTTCTTGTGTTGTACTACCATTGGACTTATCCACTCGGATTCCTTGACCGGTTCTATGATGTCGGCTTTGAGCATCCCGTCGATCTCAACTCTGACTTTCTGTTTGTATATTGGGTTCAACCTATAGGGTCATTGTCTAATAGGTCTCGTGTCAGGGCTAAGTAGTATCTTCATTTCTCCTAGTTCTTCAGCTATGCCCTTCATATCTGTAAATGTTGCGGGAAAGAGGTCACTGTATTTGCGTAACAACTTTGTGATGCTTTCTACTGGTTGCTCGTCCCAGTAATCTCCAATGATGGCCATTTTGGGTTGCTTAGCTGTCCCAATGTTAACTTTATTTACCTTAATCGGTGCATAAATGACTTCTAATTCTATGGGTGGTCCCTCCACAACTCTTTCACCTTCTACTTCTCCGATCTAAATATCACGCGGGTCATATTCATCTCGTGCTTCTTCCTATACATGGTAACATGCTAGTATTTCTTTGACTGTATGTTTATTCCATTGTTGCTCTTCTATGATAAGTTGTATTTATGGTTCTTTAATGAATATTAATCCTCTGATCTGTCTAAGGGCTGCATCTATGTTGGGTTTATCATGCTCAAATGAGAAAGTATCTGTAAAGTTCTATTGTAATGTCATCCAGGTCGTAATTCCTTTGCGCAATTCCTGGTCCGTATACCAATTCGCTGGTATGCCCTCTATAATATGTATGAAATGATGAGGCCATTCCTCTGGTGGTGTCATTTTCCACATCATTTTTCACTTCTCCACGTGTTTCATTGGTGTCCCTTGTCCTTCATATTTCTTTTTTTTGTTTCTTTTCTGTTCTATGTCGAACCTTATGCGTAACAATCACTTACATTTATACTAGTATGTGATTGTCTCTTTGTGCACGCCCCACCATCTTGGGTGTGTGGCCTTGAGTGCTAAGTCCAGTGATAACAGTCTCTGATTCTCTAATACAACATCTTCGTATAGTGTCAAGAATGTTTCCAAATCATTTAGTCCATGGAAACTGGGTGGTTATCTAATTTCTGTGCCTACCCATCTTACTGGATGGTCTATTATTGCACATATTCTCATGGATACTTCGTGTAGAATCTGTTGCCAGTTCTCTAATCCCATGTTTGAGTCTATTTAACATGAAGTAATGCTCCTCCAACAGAGTACCCCATATGTAGTTGAGTTTACATAATCCTCACCGCGTGCAGTTGTTTTGTACAAATGGTCTATTTCCTCTAAGTCTAGGCAAGTAGGTTCTACAAACCTCTCCCCCTCTGATGGGTCTAATGGTGCGATGAACCTATATTCATCGGACTCAAATGTCATTTTACTGGTTTTGAAATTGATTATTTTATGGTTTTCAAATGCCCAATCCAGACCAAGCATTGTTAGGTAGGGTGTTGTGCCATCCACTATTTCAATAACTTTGAAATCTTCTTTAGTGCACACTCCATCAAGATCTACCATCACTCCTTTCATTCTACCTATCAGTAGGACTCTGTGTTTGTTTTCTAGTTTCAATTGGATGTTTGAATATCTCAATGTTGGCTCTCCCATGCATTTCCATGTTTGTTTTGGTAATACATTCACCTCAGATCCTAGATCCAGTATGATGTCTCCCATATTGAAATCCCCAATGTTAGCATTCAGTCGAAATTCCCTACCTGTTCTTCTTTTTGTGTGTAGGTGATTAAGTGTTTTTGGTTCTATCTTTTTTTCCATCTCACTGCTACATTTGTCTAGGATGTTTTGAAATATATTCACAGATGAGGGATCACTTAATACTTTTACACATGATTGAAAAAAGCCTTCCATTGTAGTTACTTTTCCCACGGGTTGCATCCCATTGGTATGATCCAGTGATATTAGCATCTCATATTCTGGTTCTTGCTTGTTTTGTTGTGCAGTTGAAGTTGTCACTATGTTCGCCTTCTGAAACTCTTGTCTGGCCTCTTTAAATATCTCATTTTTCTTTTGTGCGCCGAACTGTTTCCTTGGTCTAGTGTTCTTCTTTACCCATTGGTTTTGCGTCGGTTCCTGTCGAACTGCATTAGTGCTTGTTTTATCTCCTCCCCGAGTAACTATGTTGATGTTTTGTCCTTCATCCCTTGCTTCGACTGAGATCCACTGAAAATTCTGTTTGTTTTGATTCCTCTTTTCCTAAATCTTTATGAGTAATTTCAGACATTCCTCTGTATCATGGTCCAATGCGCAACAGTACATACAAGTTGTTGGTGGAAGTAGACATTCCATTGCATAATGTCCCAGTTGCTGAGAATTATGACATGTGACTGTTCCTCTACCTCATCTGAAACCTCCTCTGGTTCGTCCTCCTCCTCTGTAGCCTGCTCGATCACCTCTCGATGCATTGTACTAAGGTTCCTGATTATACTTCACGATATTGTACTGAGGTTGTTACAGGTTGTACTGTGGATGCACATTATTGTATGGTTGTTGTGCAGCATTATACTGTTGCCACATAGTGTTGTATGGAACTGGGACTGGATTGAATGGTGGTACTTCTTGCCCAGTCATCATTTCAGCCTATACTCTATATGCATCAGATGTCCTTTCTCACATCAGCTCCATAGTTTTGCAATCTTTATCATCATGGCTCACTGACTTGCAAAAGATGCAATATGAAGTCTTTAGAATTGTTTGGTATTTTTGCATCATCATGTAGTGATAAGGGTCGTGACCCATTTTATTGCATATTTCTCACCATAATCTTCCTATTGGTAATGGATTCAATATTCCTACTGCCATATACTGTGTGAATGTTGGGAATTCTTTCTTGTGGTGTCTTTCCGTCCTGCATGTGGTACACCACATGACTTCTCATGTGTCCTTGTTCTTATTCTGGTCTAGCTGAAATGTTAGATTATTTAAATCCTCCTTCAATTATTCAATAGTTGGGTCCATCTGTTGGTATTGGTTCTCTTCCAGCTGCAAGGCTACCTACAGAGCCTCTACTTGCATCTGAAATTTCTATTGTCGTAAAGGATATTTTAAGTGTGGGAGTAGTGAGTTGACAAACAAGTGTCGATGCTGCATATTGGTCATAAGGTATTTTATTTTCCCCTTCAGTCGCTTGAATTGTTGATTGATCTCCCATACAAACACTCTTAGTTTTTGTCTTATTTCGATCATCTCGTTCATGTACTAATCCTATGATATCAGCTTCTGAAACTCATTAATCAGTAACTTCTTAATGTCTTCCAGTGTCCTTGTTGTTCAAGGGGAACTGTTGGTGTCTAGACTCATGTACCATTCTAGTGCGCAATCTCTCAACGTAATTTTTAGCTATGCTAGTTTGGTATATTCATCGGCGATTTGTTTCTCTTCCCAGATCTTTGTACAAATGAATAAGTGCTTCTCAGGGTCTTCTGCTGCTTCTCCTCAAAATTTTGGTAACCTGATGGTAGGATCGTGTCCTACCATTCTGAATATTGGACTACTAGCTCCTCTGCGTGGTGTAGATACTTGACTAGTGCTATCTGAACTGGATCCTCCAGTTGTTGTGCCTTGTGTAGATGTACTTTCTGCTGTCGGACTTCCTCCGAACTTTGGTTGCCTAAATGGTGGTTTTCTCTTTGGTGTATTAGTCGCACATGGATTTATGGGTTCCACACTGACATTAATATGGATATGATGACTTCCTTCTCCTCCCATTCTTGGACCTCTCGTCTTCCTCTCATATGTTGCACGCATGATTTCATCAATCTACTCCAAAGACTAGAGATCCTCTACCTCTTCCTCATCGCTCACCAAGCCTTCCCTCACGGCTACAACTCTCTTCTTGGTATTCACCTTATATTAGTAGGGTACTCTCCTACTCATCTTTCCTGTTGATGCCAAGAAACACTTGATTTGGTCTTCATCCATCATGATCAGGTCTAAGGGTTCCTCTTCCTTCTTTCCTTTATCCTTCCCTCCTTCCATTTATCCTCTCTCTGTCAGTGCTTCCCCCCTTCCCCCATGCACACAAGGAAGTTTAGCTATATGATTCCATTATCATTACACATTTGTTATATAACAATATCTTAATAGAAGTATACAGTGATTGAATGTATCTTCCTTGAGGTCCGCGTAGGAATTATTGATCCGCTATGTTGTATGACTTCAATGTGTCAACTACAAACTCTATTATGAAGCCTGCCACCATACTGTCAAGCCAAAAGTCTACTGTGCAGGTGAATTTGTTGTTCACCTATTATAACTGCTCAATCTTCACTGGGCTCCAATCTAGCTGTTGAATCTGGTTTGTTTCATGGTTATCCTTCAACCTTAGTATCCACTCCTATAGTAGATGCGGAAAATCACATAAAAAGAATTCGTGTAAATCAGTAAACACGTATTTTTCCAGATATTTTTGAGGCGTGATTCTAGGGTTTCTATTGTCTTTCTGTGAAAAATCTAGCTCTTGAGTTCTCAACCAGCCTTCAATTTCTTCTTTCGTGGGGTTCCATGGTTTGAGCATTCCCTTCTAATGGCTTAGTGCTCTCTTCTTTTCACTATTTTCTCACTCAATGTATCTCCTTTACTCATTCCTGTCTCGTTCCTACCAACAAGGAAACATAACCATTTGTTGGTTTTTCCCTACTCTTCCTTCCTCTATACTGTCTGAGTTATTGACCCAGGGTTCATGTAATTTGGGGTTCCAAAAAAGCCTCTAAACTATCGCCCCCCCTAGTAAACTAGAAGGTAACACAACACACAGAATGCATTGCGCAGCCTCACCCAAGATAACTTTAAATGGGTAGTTGTAAGACTCAAATGCTTACAACCTAGGATTGAGTATGGGATAGGAGATTGGTATTCAGAGCCATCTATTGTACTCATGATTTCAACCTACTGTATTTGTGACTATGAATTACCTTCCACGATTTATTCTCTTAACAACACAACCATAATTCATAGCAATGTAATAACTCATTCATTCATTCATTAAATACAATGATTAACTACTAAAAGAAGATAAATATGTTCATGCATTCATCACATTAAACAGATGTTTATCGTGGTTTGCCCCCCTCTTGGCCTACGTCCACAAAGATTTGTCTCTTGGCTCTTTTATTATGGTAGTTCTACATATCTGGTGTCGTGCACTTACAATTCCCCTGAGATGGGTAAGACCTTTGTGAGGTGAACTAGATCACACCAGGCTCCTCATCCTGCACTCTAATCCTCAGATCTTCCATCTCTCCTCTCCTCTCAGCTCAACAACTTACAAAATAAGACATAACAATATTACAATTCGCATGGACTCATGCATATCTATGATGTAAAAATGAAAAACCGAACTAAAAAGAAGGAACCCTTCTATGATACCTACATATCTATATTTATATATATATGGGCTCTTCAGTCATTTACAATATATTACCAAAACCCTAACCCTACCGATGTTATGTCTTCCTCCCATGCACGCGTGATATTGTTCCTTCCAGCTGTTTCTTTCCTTGTGCACACCTTCTTGCATGCACGTGTGCTGTGTTTTCCTCCATTTTTTACTTTAGTTTCTACACACTTTCCTTCCCCATAATCGTTCTTCTTTCCACCTCGGCCTACTGCCAACAAGCATTGACTACCTCCAATGGAAATCCCATATGGATTATTTATTAAGAAGTAAAGGACTGTACCGAATTACCTTGGGAAAGAAAACATCACCCATTGATGATGATAAGAAAGTCAAATGGGATAATAGGAATGAAAAAGCACGTGTATTAATAATAATGTCCATCTCTCTTGATTTAAGGTTCCACCTTCAATCAATTGATCAACCCAAAGAATCTTGGGACAAGATTGAATCTGTGTTTGGTACACCCAATATTATTCGAGCACAACAGTTAGAAAATCAAGTACTGACTTTAAGTCCAAATGATTTTTCTTGGATTGAAGACTATCTATCTAACTTTAAAACACTCATAACTTTATGTGAAGAATGTAAGATAAACATAGAAGAAGATCATTGCATTTATCTTATTCTTTCTAAGATAGGTAGTTCATATTCTCTGTTTGTATTTCCTTTTATTCCATGCAAGAGGCTCTAGGGACAACTTATAAAAAACCCAGTCTTGAGAACCTTTGTGATGCTTTGATTAGAGAGAAAGATAAGCTTGCACAAATTGGAGTGATCAGCACTGCAGGTACCTCCAAAAAATCATTATTCATCCATAAGAAAGATAAACCCAAGAATGAAAAGGAGCAACATCCTCACCACAACAACAAGCAATATAAGGGTCCCAAACCCACTAATATATTTTCCGCTCCTAATGGTGACAAATGAGTAAAATATAAAATTAAGAATACTAACAGACATTGAAACTTTTGTGATAAATATGGTCATGATGAGTCCAAATGTTTCAAGAAGATGACATATTTAGAAGAAACGATGAAGAAACACAATATCAGTATTGATTCTACTTCTTCTTCTTCTTCTCATGGACATGCACTTTCTGCTTTTGGTTTCTCCTTCAATACAACTTCTACTTTTTATTGTGATGAGTGTCTTATTGATTCTGGAGAATCTTATCATATGGCTAAGGATAAAGACATATTTTCTGATCTAAATGAATGTAACACCAAGAAAATATTTGTTGGTGATGATACATCTCTTAGTGTTGAAGGATCTAGAACAATTCAAGTAGAAAATGATCATTTCAATGATGTATTGTGTGTTCCAATTATTTCTTGTGACCTTCTATCAATATATCAAATCACTCATTCAAGTGAAGGTAAAACCGTAAATTTTTCAGCTCACCAAGTTGTAATCAAGGATCTAAAAGATCCTAAGCATGTTCTTACAAATGGAATTGCTGATGATATTACCAGGTTGTACAAATTTGACAACTTTGGTTCATCATATTTTTTCATCAGTTTTTGTTTCTCATAGCGATGACTTGAGAAAACTTTGTCATGAGTGGTTTGGTCATCTAAACTATCGCTCATTGCAACAACTATGTAATCAACAGATGGTGACTAGTCTTCCTCTTGTTTCATGCATATATGGTGTTTATGTCGGTTGTGTTCTTGGCAAACATCATCGGGACATTTTTTACAAATGTGCCTCTTGGCATGCCTCGAGCCCTTTGTAGCTTGTTCACAGTGATTTGTGTCATCCACTTACTTATGCTTCTTTTTCTGGGTGCAAGTATTTCTTAACTTTCATTGATGACTTTCTAGACGTACTTGGGTTTAATTATTAAAACGTAAGAGAGAATTGTTTGACAAGTTTTTGGCCTACAAGACCCTTGTAGAAAAGCAATCTGGACATCAAATTACAAGTTACTTCACTACACAAGGCATCCAAATGAAACACACTGTTCCATATACACCACAACAAAATGGTGTTGCTGAGAGAAAGAACTGCACATTAAAAGAAATGGATAATTGTATGATCTAATATAAGGGATTAATTCTAAATTATTTTGTAGAAGTAATCAACTGTGCAAATTACATAGTAAATCACACTCCCATAAATTCTCTTAAAAATATAACATCAGAGTAATCTTGGACTAAAATTAAACCATATGTAAGACAATTCCATGTATCTGGTATTATAGCATGGGCTCACATTCTTGATGAGAAAAGGAAAGCATTGCAACCTAAAAGTGAGAAGTCTATATTTGTTGGTTATTCTAAAGATGTCAAAGCTTATAAACTTCTTCAACCACATTGTAATGAAATTATTATTAGAAGAGATGCTAAATGTGATGAAAATCTCTTGGCCTACGAGCCTAATTCGACAATTGTGCCTTCTTTGGCCTGTCAGCTATCTTTGGTGTTTGTGCCTTCTTTTGTTCCTATTATGGTTTCTTCTTTAGATGATGACAGTGAGGATGAAAATACACCTCTGCATTCTCACCTTTCTCCAGATGATTCCTTTGAACCTCAACCAACACTAGCTCCACAACTTCCTATATGGGTTTGTTCAACCCGAAAAGCAGTTGGCGATCTTGTCAGTGATCCTTCAAATCAACATCGGACACATTCATAGTTCCAGCAAGTCTCTTCTCTTTTGGCCCAAGTTTTAGAGACTCATGATATAGAGACATTTGCAGAAGCTTTAGGTCATTCATATTTGGATACAACAATGAATGAAGAGTATCGTTATTTAATGGCCAATGATACTTGGGATCTTGTACCTATTCCAAAAGGAAGAAAAATTTTCATATGTAAATTGGTCTATAGAACTAAGTATGCATCTAATGGAAGTGTTGAAAGACACAAAGATCAATTAGTTTCCAAAGGATTTTCCCAAGTTGAAGGAATTCACTATAATGAAACCTTTTCCCCTGTAGCCAAAACTAATTCCATCTGCCTTTTTCTTTCCCTTGCTGCCTCACATAAATGGGAGGTCCATCAGATGGATGTTAAATTGGCCTTCTTGCATGGAAGTTTGCAAGAATAAATCTACATGGAAAAACCTCTAGGGTATGTCCAGAATGAATCTATCCTTGTTTTTCTCCTTAACAAATATCTTTATAGTATTAATCAAGCTCCCTGAGCTTGGTATGCCAAATAGGACAACTTTCTTATTGACAACGGATTCTCTAGATTCCATTCTGATCCTAATGTCTATACCAAGAAATTAGGAATCCATCTCATAATCCTTTTCCTTTGTGTTGATGACCTTATCCTTACTGGTAGTGACTCGAAACTTTTAAACCATGTGAAAAACAACCTTAAGAAAAAATTTGAAATGACAGACTTAGGTTTTTTTAACTATTTCCTTGGTCTCCAAGTTTTGCAAACCAATGAAGGGATTTTTCTTTCCCAATATAAGTATTCTTGTGAACTTCTTTGTCGCTTTCACATCGATGATTGTAAACCATCCCCTTCTCCCTTTTAGTCTAGAGTTGATCTTACTGCCACCGTATACCGTCAGTTAGTTGCTAGCTTCATATACTTGAATCATACCCATCCTAATCTTTCCTTTGTTGTTGTTCTTGTTTCCTGGTATATGAAAACACCCCATGAAAGCCATTGGAAAGAAACTAAAAGGATACTTCGCTATGTCTGTGGTACAGTTTAGTTCGAGATACATTACAGTTCAGGAAGGACTCCTTTATTGGTTGGTTTCATTGACTCAGATTGGGTCGGTGTTGGCACAGGGCAGACCCAGGGTTCAATGCTCAAGAGTGTGACAACAAAAACCTAGCTACCGACCCTTTTGGAAACACATACGAAGCAGACGCAGTCTCACCTGAGGTAGAGGCAGGGGTGGCTGGAAGACTCAGGTGTCTGCAACCTTAGCTGGGACACAGATTTGTGATTATATTGCTTACAATGAAATTAGCATCAATTATTCCTTAACATACATTCATTAATACACTTTGCAGAAAGCACAGAGAACTGCAGTAATTACTTAGATCTGGCACTTAGCAATGATAAATAGATTATACCTAATATATTAAGCACTTATCATCTTATATATCATATCTAGCATGCATTCATATCTCATAAGAACAAAGCATCAATAGATCTATCTAAACATATCAAAGCACTTATCAAGAGAGAGACAAAGACATCAACACAATACATAGAGTTACCGTGGTTCACCCCCACCCTGGGGCTATGTCCACAAAGTATTATTCTTTTATTATCTTCTGTAAACCAAGTTACAACACAAAGCCTTCAAGATCCTACCTCGCCTAGGACAAGAGATCTACGCAGCTCGCTAGATCCTCTTTCCCCGACTAGATCCAAGCACTAAGTCCTTCCCTGACCTATGCACTCAGCACTTACAATACTTACAGTAGGAACAAAGCTCTTACAGTCAAACAGATGTCCGATCACATAGATTTACTTTATGCACTAAGTAATTCACTTTACATCACATAGTTGGCACACACATCTCCTTTCTTACATTGCCTACCCTTCTATTTATACATATAAAAGGCCTAAATAAGGGTCGATATCCCTTTCCCATTACAATATTCCCCAAAAGCCCAAAAATCTCAAAAATTCCTAAAAAAGGGGTGAAGATCTTGTGATCTCCTCTTCGCCATGCGCTCCTTCTCTAACTGGATGTCAGAGTACCAAAAATGGTCAAATATGACAAAGTATTCCTCAAAACTTGGTCAAGGGAAAATAGGCCCCCAAGATTCACTTGTGACTCATCCCGAGTCACTCATGTCTGGCCAATTCTGCTTTAAGCACCTTGACTTTGGCTCAAGCTGCTTCGACCTATTGCTTTGTGATTTCCTCTTGCTCTGTGAACTCTTGGATGAGTGTGTTATTGACTGGTCCTTCTAGGAACTTCTCTGCTATAATCATGACCTCTTGTAGCTCTGTCCCTTGGTTCTCAATCTCTAAAAATAGTTGACATGCCTTATCCTAGAAAGGTTGAATTTGTTGCATCACTTCGATGACCTTGCTCTGGATCATGTGGATCTACTGCTGTGTGACGCCTTTCTCGTGGGATTGTTTCATTTTATCTATGGTTTATAGGGCCTTCAGTTGCATATGAAGCCTATCTACATGTTGCTTCACCTCCTGGAGCTATGACTCCAGGTTATGCAATTTCGGGTTCTTGGTCAGGTTCTCATGTATCTGTGAACTTCTGGTACTTAGTTGTTTTCATTCTTTAGTGAGTTATTTAATCCTTTCTATTGTCACCTGGGCAATTATTTCTCGCTGGTCACTCTCTTCTTGCGGGGTACTTGGGATGATCTGAAGCTCTAAGTCCACAACTCTTTGCTACAGTTGCTGAATAACTTCAGCAAGCTTCATCACTTGACGGTTTAAGGGTTCTTTGGCCTTTATTTCTAAGACGGTGACAGCGAGAAATTCTCTATTGATAGCTTTTTCAATCCTGATTTGCTTCGTGAGAAGATGCTCCTTCTCCTTTTGGATTTTTTCTCTTTCTTTATCAAATTTCGCTTGAATGGCCTCCTTCTCTTGCTGTGTAGCTCGATGCTTCTCTATGATTTCCTCCTGTGCTTTCTTTAGGACCTAGGTGGCCTGCATTGTTACTTCTTTTGCTTTTCGAAGGTGTACTTCGACTATGTCGCCAATCCTGTGGAGTTGAACTGATTCATCTCCTTCTTCTATTGTTCCTTCTAGCATGGGCGTAGTGGAGACTGCACGGTTAGACTGAAGTGCTCACTACACTCCTTGGAGCTCGGCTTCAATTCTATTGTACATCGTTTGTTTCTTGGCCTCCTGATTTTATGTAATTTCTTCTATGGATTCATTCAAAGTTGCAAGGAGAAAGCTAAATTCATCGAGGGTGAGCATGGTATTCATCTTGGTCACAGTCTCTTTTTCTTTCTTCTTAGAGGAATACTTCTAAGGTGACAATTTTCTCTTCTTTGGAATTTCAACTTTGTCTTTTGGTTGTTGTTCGACTTCCTCTAGGTCTTCATTATTACCTTCTTGATCGGGTGTGATGGAAGCTGTCTTTACAGAGTAGCTATCTAAATCTTGAACCTATTCAGGCTTCTTTGTTTCCTTTGTCTTCTTCATCTTACTGGGCCCAGGTGTGTCCTGCACAACTTCTGGGCTATCAATGTTTGAAATGTATGTTGGATCTGCTGGAACAAGGAGGTCCACCGACCATTCCTTGGTGATTTCTTCTAGGTCTTCTTCGATCATCTTATAATAGGACTGAAGTTGTTCTTAGTGTTCATCAGTGTGTGGAGTTAGGTATATAAAGTGGCGGTCTGCGCTGAACTTTATCAGAGTTCAGAACCTTTGTAAAGTGTTCGGGGTTATGTGAGTTTCACCCCCTATGGCTTCTTTCAGTTGGTTATAGTATCTGTGAAAAATGGCATTTGACTGCCACTGCTTTCTCATGTTCGTCGAGTACCATAAGGTACTGAACTTTGCAGCTAATGTTTTGAATGGATCAAGGTTTGGGAAGGTTTCACCTTCCAATAGCTCCCATGCAACAAAGGCGATCAATATTAGCATCCAGCTGAAGTGGAATTCATGCCCCTGGTCCTAGGCTTCTCTACAATCAATTTCTAGCCGATTGACCAAGTATTTTGCCCAATTCATTTGTAGTCCCTCCACGCATTTTCCTGCAAGGTCCACTACGAAGCTTGATAGTTGTGTAGGTATATTATTACATACCAGCTTCCCTGCTATCAGTTGACATGTGAGGCACATTGTGCCACTCTCAATAGAGGCTACCTTGTAACCTCACGTGACTTTTTCAACATTTCCATAAGCCCCTTTAATCTTTTGTGAAAGAGTGCGGTCTGTAGTCTTTTCGGGGTAGTACTCATGGGGATCAAGGCCCTGCATGCTAAGCCTGATAATCCTATTGATCAGTGTTGTATCAATAGTTATGCAACAGTTTAACCACATGTATCCTCCGTGGTAACTTTCTAGTAGCAATTTCACACAAGCAGTCACCTCCTGATGTTTGCCGAAGTGAGGTATTTTCACAACATTGAGCAGAGTAGACTATGAAAGGTTCATCATCCATTGCTGAGGGATGATCTTCGAATTCTAGCCCTTATATGTCTTTAAGTACTTATATGGTGCGAGCTTGTTGTAGACTTTATGGTCTCCCAAGTTGAAGTCACAAAACTTCAACACTGTAACATTGTTTTGATCTGCATGGTAGGTTTGAATACCATTTGGTAGATATGCAGTGACTAGGGTGTATTCAAATTCTCTAGGGACATTGTCCCTGTTAATATCACCACTTAGAGGGGGAATGTAATATGGTAGGATGGTTAGCACTAAATTCGCATTGGTTGCGTCATTTCTATGATTAGTTCTTGACTCTGTGCCAGCTCGAGATGTTCCAGCTTGAGCAGTCGATGGGGAGGCTACCACACCTCTCGACAATGAGGCTTGGACTCTGGTGCACATTCCTCTTTCCGACATGATGTTTTCTATCCTTAAGCTAGAAAGTACTTCTCTCACCGATTCTTCTGCTGTGATAAGCTCGTCGGACATGTAATCTTGGGATCACTATCTCTGGCTGTCAATGGATTGTCGGTACCATAATCAGATAGAGAATAAAGATGGAGTAATCACAATTTCATAACGTGGGTATTCAGAAACCTCAAGTTCTCAATTGGAAAAAGTGTCTTCCAAGCATGGCACGACGAAATAAGTAAGTAAATCTACAACAGACTACTTGCAACGGATATGAATCTTCCATGACCATTGATATATCCATTAACGTGAGGTCCAATGGCCTGGTGATGATCTTTTAATGATTTTCTGCCTATTTGGGGTAGAATTTGAATGGGTATATTGATCAATGGCTATATTTCTTCGCCACGCTGAAGTATCGGGTGTCGTTGTTTTGATATCCTGGCGAAGTTCAAATTCTACATGTTTTCCTTCTACAGGGTTCCTTCTAGCACATTCTATAATTTTTCCAACTTCGCTTTCTTCTTCATGAGTTTCCTCGACTTCTTTCCAATGAGCTTCATCTCAGTCAGCCTTTTTCCATTCTGATTCTTTTCTTCTTTAGGCATGATAACTTTGCGTTGTGGGGTAGGGTTCAAGATTGGTGTTTCGTCCTTCATTGGCTCTGGGGTTGGTGCCCTACTTTCTTGTTCTTGTACTCGTTCACCTCCAACATTCAAGTCTTGATACCTAAATAGCTTTGCATTATCCTCTCGTTCTTCGATTAAGTGTGTTATTATTCTAGCCATGAAAGCCTTTAACTCTTGCTTCTTTTGTTCTAAGTCCACCTCTTCTTGCTTTTGAATCTGATCTCTCGCAATCCAATTTTTGCCTAACAAAACTAGAAACGAAGAATTTCTTTCCACAAACTTAATAATCTCAAAATATTCTTCTGTTGAGGTGCCATGGGTAGTCATGGCTATCTGGGTAATCCATCCACATAAGGTTACCAATTTTACTTTAAGCAATCTTACTCTTCCTAGTGAAGGAACCAGAGAAGGTCTTCCTAGGGTTTCCCAAGTGCTTTTAGTCATGATGTTTATCGTTGTTTCCTCATCTATAGTACAGTCAATGTCGAAGTCCCCTATTCTCACTTCGAATTGTTCTTTTTTCTTGAAGATCTCTAATAAGTTGATGTCTTTGTGATCATTCAGGGTGTCTTTCAGTTTCAGTAACATAATCTTTGATTCTTTATGGGGTTCCTCTATAATCTGAGTCTCTTGATCTCCTTTAGGTTTTTCTTTCTCTATATTCATCTTTTCAAGTCTATCATTCATTCTAGGGAAATCCAGTACTTCATGGTCCATAGCCTTACAACAGAGACAATTTATTCTTCCACCAGGGCACTCCTTAGCTAGATGTCCTAGTTTTCTGTAACTATAACATAGGTTCAATTCTCTTTTTCTTTTAAATGATCTCCAACTTTTTCTATACTATGCGCTAGGATCACGGTAGCTAGCCTGCAACCAATTCTTTTGAGGATATTGCATCCATATGTTAGTCCAAACATTTTTTCTATGCATAGGTATAACATATCTATCATTATTCATATCAAAATTTATTTCATCTAACAATGCCCTACTTTTCAAGCTAGGACAAAATTTATCAAGCATACCTAAATCCATGCTTTAGAAACAAAATTTTCCACTTATCTTACTTATATAGAGCACAAAGCTTCTAGATCTAGGAGTTTTAACTATTCTTACTTTTATCAAAGCACAAATCTTACAGATCTTAACTTTTTCTTGCAGATCTGACCTCTTTTCTTTGCATATCTGACTTCTTTTTTTCAGATCTGAACTCTTTTCTTCAGATCTGAACTCTTTTCTTCATATCTGACCTCTTTTCTTCAGATCTGACCTCTCTTTCTTGGTACAAAGCTTCACGGGTCAAACAAAACACTGCGCACTAGAGAAACATATCTACGTATAGAGATTATTTTTCACAAAGCTTCTTCTTCTTCAGTTTCCAGCAATCACAGTTTCATGTCCCAACAATGGAACCATTTGTTGGAACTAGGTAGACCCAGGGTTCAACGCTCTAGAGTGCAACAACAAAACCCTATCTACTAGCCCTTTCAACAACACCTGCAAAGTAGGTGCAGTCTCACCCGAGGTAGAGGCAGGGGTGGTTGTAAGACTCAGGTGTCTGCAACCTTAGCTAGGACACAGATTTGTGATTATCTTGCTTACAAAGCACTTAGCATCAGTTATTCCTTAACATACTTTTATTAATACACTTTGGAGAAAGCATAGAGCACCGCAGTAATTTCTCAGATCTGGCACTTAGCAATGATAAATAGGTTATACTTAATAGATTAAGCACTTAGCATCTTATATATCATATCTAGCATGCATTCATATCTCATAAGAAAAAAACATCAATATATCTATCTAAATATATCAAAGAACTTAGCAAGAGAGAGACAAACACATCATCACAATACACAGAGTTACCGTGGTTCAACCCCACCCTGGGTCTACGTCCACAAAGTATTCTTCTTTTATTATCTTCTGTAAACCACGTTATAGCACAAAGACTTCAAGATCCTACCCTGCTTAGGACAAGAGATCTTCACAGCTCGCTTGATCCTCTTTCCCTTGGTAAATCCAAGCATTAAGTCCTTCCCTGAACCATGCACTCAACACTTACAATACTTACAGTAGGCACAGATCTCTAGTCACACAGATGTCTAATCACATAGATCTACTTTATGGACTAAGACATTCACATTACATCACATAGCTAGCACATGCATCTCCTTTATTACATTGCCTACCCTTATATTTATACATACAAAAGGCCTAAATAAGGGTTGATATCCCTTTCCCATTACAATATTCTCAAAAATCCCCAAAAGCCCAAAAATCCCTAAAAAGGGGTGGAGATCCTGTGATATCCTCTTTTCCATGCGCTCCTTTTCCAACTGGATGTTGGAGTACAAAAAACGGTCAAATATGACCAAGTATTCCTCAAAACTTGGTCAAGGGCCAATAATCGACAACCCTGATGATCAGAAGTCTACTGTAGGCTATGTTTTCATCCATGGTTCAGGACCTGTAAGAAACAACAGGGTATTTCACTTTCTTCATCAGAAGAAGAGTACCGAGAAGCAATAAATGCAAGTCAGGAAGCCTTGTGGCTTCGACTGATCCTTTCATATTTTGGATTTCAACAACAACATCCGACCAACCTTTGGTGCGAAAATTAGAGTGCCATCAAGCTCACCAAAGACTCAGTTCAACATCAGCATAGAAAGAACATCGAGCTACTCATGAACTTCATTAGAAAGATCATTCATGATCAAGTTATCGAAGTTCTCTTTTTCCCTACAAAATATCAAGTTGCAGACATTTTCACAAAGACTTTTACAGAACCGATTTTTTCCAAACTTCGATCTTAGGAGTTCAGGAAGTTTTCATTAAGGGGGGATAGGCTCTAATGCCTCCTTCCTTTTCCTATTGTGTCACTATTATAAATCCTTCAATCCTATCCCAAGTTGTTCTTAAGGGGCGATGTTAGGATATTTAGACACTTAGGAGTTAGTTAAGATCTACTTGGTATAATGTGTTGTTAGGTAAAAGTGTGTTTCTTAGACTTATGCATTAGTATGCATTTGTAGTTAGTAAATCCGATGATCACGATATGTTCTCGACATAGAGTGATTTGATGGTTCGTATTCTTCTCGATATTAATGACCATTGATCTGTGGCTTAAGACCCAATTGGTCCATGATCCCTATGTAAAGATCATGGAAGGTCATTTTCTAATGATCGATTGTGAGAGACTCTCTTGTAAAACCTCTCTATAATGTTTTTATTTTTCATTAATAAACTGCTCCAAGTGGTCACATTGGTTGGGGTCATGATTGTTTCCCTATAGGGTTTTACCATGTCAAAACATCGATGTGTTGATCTTTGATCTAGTTGTGTGAGTAGTTACTGAAGGTGTTCGTCCTCTGTTGGAATACCTATGTTGTTGAACATGGGAAAAGAGATCTATATGCCAATTGCATTTTTTAATTTTAATTAGTAAAATTTGAAGTTAGTTGTTAAGCGGACATGGATAGATATGGGGAACAAATAAATCCATAGGAGAATGGTGATTCCAAGAGAATGGACAAGAGGGGTACAAGGAAAGAGTTACCTATGTCTATTAATTCAACCCACATTCATGAATTTTATTATAACCATGTATTAAACTCTATTTTATGATCGAGTGTCCCCAAATCCAATCATTGAATACATGTAAGAGGGTGGGTGTGAGTGGTCACATCGCATAGTTATTGGGAACATGGCATATGAGTACAATAATCTTGGGTAAGTGTGTGGGTCAAGCAAGAAATCCAAGGAGAGGAAATTCATCTCGGTTGTGACAACAATTTTAGATAGTCAATGTTTTTGAATGAGAAGCAAGGAGAGAGTAAGAAAGAGAGCTTGAATATGGAACATCTATATAGGGTGAATTCTATATCATGTTGGAGCATATTTGGAGTGTTTCACAACCGAAGATCGAATATCCAAGTTTTTGGGCTTGAAGAGTGAACTCTTGTGTGAGTTTCACTGAAACAACAAGTCTTTGATGTTGTTTGTTGGTATTTTTCCTAGAAACAAGTTTCCCTTGAGTTCCCATTTCATATATTCCCGGTTACTTGTGCCAAAGATACCCCGATAAACAAATGGGATGCTTGATGGAAAAATATCGGTGAAGGGATACATTCCTTGGGTTGGGTAGGTCGACATGAAGATATTTGTTATAAAATTAGTATAATTGTAGGAGAATACCAGTGGGTTGTGGGATTTTAGAGTTGTGAGTGGGAAGTGAGAGACCACCATATTTTTTGGATTAATAGCCTCATCTCAGGGCTAACTTGTTGTTTATATATGGAAAAAAAATTCTATGGTTGGGTGGAACATCCAACCGAAGTAAATGGTTGCAAAACTGTTTATAAAATATAAGTGTTTTTATATATTTTATTGTTGGATTATGAGTTTTAATTGTTGTGCATGAACTTTGTGTATGGGATTTATTTTATATGTTGTTGCAATGAGTTATTATCTACATCTCATGCATATTTTTGAATTTTGTAGGTGCATTAAATAAATGGTAACAGACAATAGTTAATTCTTGTTATACTTCATAGATGAAAGATACAAGAAATCAGTTAGTTAGAAAAAATTTAGTTTTTGTGAGTATTTTGCACCGTAATGTTTCTCAGAGGGGCTAGGAGAAGTGCAATTTATATTTTTTCTTGTTTCATTTGTTTTTAAACATATTTTTGGTAGTGTGAATTCCTTCAATGCTAATAAATATAACTTAATGATGTGTCTAACTCTTCTAGATTATATCCTGATTAGGATAAGTTAAAATAATAGATAGAGATTAGATAACACACGTTTTATTTTAATCAACTAGGTTTAGAAATATAATGCTTATCATTGAAGAAATTTTGATTTCCTTCTTTGATATTACAAGTCTCAATAACAATCAGTCCCACATACCGGCTGTAGTCTTCCATACCAAACTCTAGTGAGTCTAATTGGGACTTACCATCAATATTCCTTACTAATTGACATAGGCCATTTTGGCATGTCAACATGTTGATTCTCCATATACTCCTCCCACAAATTTTTAAAGTGTTAAAAAGAGTCCAAGCTCCTTCTCCTCCTTAATTGAATTGAAATTGTGAGGAATGTGTGTGCTCCTTTTCATGCTCACTTGGATTACAAAAATGTAAGTAAAAATCATTGTTCTTTTCCATCCTCTACTAAATTAGCAAAGTATGAGACAATAAAGGTACCCCTTCTCCCATAGTCTTTAATTACAAAATTCTAAGAAATCACCCATGCATATTCTCCTCTTTTATAGAATGAAAAAAAATGTGAGGTATGTGTTAGTGCTACTTTTCTTCCTCTCTCAAATCAACAAAATGTCAAAACATGAAGATTATCCTTCTCCTACTTACTTTAATTATAGTAGTGTGATAAATGGCTACTACAACTTCTCCTCCCCGTAAAATAAAAAAAAATTGAGAAAGGGTGCATGGTCCTTCACCGTATCCCCAAAATTAGTGAAGTGGGAGAAAAATTCAATTCTCCTTCTCCTCCTTCCTCAAATTTATGAAGTGTTAAAAACGGATTGTGCTCTTTCTCTTCTTCCTTAATTAAGTTACACGATTAGGAAAAAAAACATTAGCGGTCATTTTATTACTCCCTCAATTTACTAGACTACGAGAACACAAAGGTGCTCCTTTTCCTTCTCCTCCTCTCTTAAATTACAATATTATGAGAAAGGGTTGGTGCTTGTCCTCTCATCACTTAAATGAAAATGTTGTAACAAAGGGTCAATGCTCCTTCTCCTCCACCATTAGCTTAATAAACTGTGAAAAATGTTCGGTAGGAAGATTGTAATGGTAATAATTTACTATTTCAATAATGGAAAGCATGGATGAGTGAAAGCATACAACAAAACGTTTGTATGTAGACTAAATGAAGGCATCAAGAAGGTTGAGAAAAAAATTTAAACCTTGGTTTTAAATAGAAAATATCTTAATTTAAGTGGGTTTAATGGAAAGGGCCAACAAAAAGTGGATGTAAGGTTTTGTTCAAAGGCTGATCTAAAAAAATTACTTGAAACTATTTGATAAATTACTAATATTTAAGTTATACAATCAACACACTCTAGCAAATGAGCATTTATCATGGGGTTGAAAACACCAAAGATAAGACTACATATGTGTATATAAGATAACATGAATTGATTAAATTGATCTCAAATTAATTCACACAATATTAATTCATTGGGTCTTAAAATTATATCCAGTAGAAGTACAAGAGAGAGTCAGAAAACATAAACATCTTGTATAGATAATTTGTCTCAAGAGTAAGAGAACAATAAAACAAACATTAGGAATATGACCAATGGAAGTAAAAAATAAATGCGCAAATATATAACCATGAGAATTAGAAAGAGAAAGGTTAATCTCTGTTGGAACTAAAGTTACAGGCCAAAGAGATGAAATAACCCACTCAAACATTGGCCATGCTGGAAAAATACCAACATTGTCAAGAATTCATCTTTTGTTTAAGCAAGTGATTTATGAATCTTGCATAACCTAATGAAAAAATCAAGGGAGCATTTTAGTATTTAAAAAATCTCTCCTCCTATGTTATTCTCATAAAATACCACTATCATATGTTCTTCTTATCTATGGAACAAGATACAATGCAAAAGAATGGAATCCCTTCTCCTTCTAGTGGCTTGGTATTTAGCATAGCCTAGTAGCCATCTAGGGATAGGATTTTGACTTCCTCAACCCTCAATTGTGGTATGGTTTTGAAACTTCTAGAATATTCTTGAAATCACTCACATGGCTACCCCCATATGCATGAGTAATTTTTGATGATGTGGCATCATCTCGTACCAGGTTATCAACATAGTAGGTCAACTTGCGGGAGGCATAACTTTTGCATGTGAGATCTGATTGAAACTATTTTTGCATCATTCTAAAGGTGTTGATGTGTATAATATTATCACTAAGTGTGAGATACATTATGAAATTTTTAATCCCAAAAAATGTTGTTTGATGCCTCAAAATGGCCCTAGAAGGTTCTAGACCCTAATTTTCCAAAAGCTAACTCCTCTAATTTTTTCCACTCTGAAAGGATGTAGATAGATGAAAAACAATATAATGATCCAATTCAAATAATTCAATGACTATTAAATATTCTAACTTGATAGATACCATTTATGATGTCAAAGGACCTATAATTAAAATTGAAATGCCTTATAGATTGAGGCAGTGAAAGGATAGTATATTTAGAGATGGTTTTGATTACATTAGGAACTAGAGTTGGGGCCTTATCAAGGCCATAGTCCTAACTATAACTTAATTTAAGAAAACATATTATAGGATTATATTATAATGATTTTATTGAGTCGTCTTTCCTTTAATAATTGTTAGTGGTTAACTATGTTATACCTAGGCATCTATGTGCCTAATTGATTAAGATGGACATTGATATTTATTACTTGATGACTTAGGTTAGAATTAAATTTTCTTGTTAATGAGTATGTAGCACTGATGGACATTAATGATTTAACATGAAATATGCTTATTATGATATGATTTATGACGTATACATATGTTGGATGCCTTGTAGACATTAATAAATTGTATGTTATGATGTGCTTGATTATAATGATAAAATTTCATATACATTAGTATATTGGATTGAATAATCTATTATAGGTTGATACCTTGGCGGGAAATGGGGAAATGCACTCAAGGGATGGGATCATGTCTGAATGAGGATGAATATTATATCCTAGATATTAGAAAACCTTGGGGATGGGGAAACATTTGTGAACAATGTTCTCCAAAGTTAAATTTGGTTGAAATCTATAAGGGAAAAGGGTTCTAACTCACTTTTACAATGTTCTCTACATTTGTAAATCCACCCTCAATACCAAATTCACCCCTACATGAGTATGGAGAAATCCAAGAGAAATTTTTTGGTAAGATGTTATATTGAGAGGAATTGGAAAAGAAGTTGCATACTCATTGATAGGACCTGCTAGCTCAGGAGGAAATGGTTCTAGGAATTTCCTTTGTTAAGCATTTTGATTTTGGATTTTTTTTTATTGAGTAGAATTATTGATTACTCTAACCTAGTGTGTGTTATAATGGGTTTGTTGAGTGTGCCTACAACACTAGGCGATACTTAAACTTAGTTATGCCTAGATCCTTGTACTTTTCTCTTGGGACTAAATGAAAAACACAATGACTAAGTGTGGTTGTGATCAATAGGGGATGAATGTTATAATAATTTATATAGAGGAAGACACTAATGTTAAGTGTGGTTTCAACCAATGAAGTCAAAGTTGGAAGTAAGATATTTTCTAAGGGGGAACCATTTATTATTGTGGTTATAATCACCAAAGATAAAGGTAGTAGTGATACCCCTACACATAATAATCCCATGCGATATGGAGGTTGTTACACATTATTTTGGTCACGTCATTGATCACCTGACAACATGTGTTCATGTTCCCTAAAAATATTAAAAGAGGCTTTATCCATGGGAAAAGTGATTTTCTTTCCTCTCCCAAAAACCATATGACGGAAGGTCATCACACCCTGCTATATGCACCAGGTGCGACGATGATTGATCATCACATCCTACACTATACCTAGACTATGATGTCGTTGCATGCTACTATAAGCATAGGGTGTGACGATACTTAAAGATTGGGAAAAGTCAAATTTCAAGAATGTTCTAGAAGGGGATCTTCTAGAATATGAGGTGGCCTCTGATCGGTTTGGCTCTTACTCGCTTCTCCAATTTGGTGGGATCATCCCAATCTCCTCATCCATCCCTCTTTCACACTATATAAGGAGGGATCTCTCATGGAGAAGGATAAGGTTGAATAGGCTAAGAATTGTATGGAGAGTTCTACTTCAGATTATGCTTGAGATATTTACTTTAGTTCTTCAAGTTATATTGTGGGTATTCTTCATTCAAGGCATTGGAGCAAAGGTGTGTGTGTTGGAGAAAAGATCCATTGAAAGGAGACCTTGAAAAATCAAGGCATATGTTGTATTCTCCACTTTCTATTCAATTAATACAGTAATTCATTTCTTCCCTATATAAGCATCTTGTCTTCTATTGTATAATTCCTTGATAATATACATAGGCTTCATTATAGTACATGTATTTTTTTTTTCTCTCCTTATTGGTTGGTGATTCTTAGGAAAGATTACGATTATGAAAACTCAAGGAAGGAGGTACAAAGATGACACTAGAGAGGACAAGCGTCGTTTAAAAGGTATCTCACTTGTAACTCATTAAACTAGTTCATATGATGATGAAGTTTAAGGCGAAGTGTGCAATCTGCTATGTTTTTTTCTAGTTTCCAGTGGGATCTAGGGAGATATGTTTTTTTCCTCACTTACTAATTAATCCAATAACAAAATTGGCGAATCCACCAGGGATACAAATTTATTTTGGTTTTTTGCCTCTTATTTTATTTTAACCTACCTTATTTTGGTTAAATTCATTCTCTGAGTCTATGGGTGATCCATCTAGACTCCCTCAGTATGAAAGTTTAGCTAGATTTTTTGTTTTTCTTCCATTTTTTCCTTAGTTACATAGATTGTTTCACTATACTATATAGGAAGACTGCGACGATCCTCTGACGTCTCATACTATTGGTGAAAACCATTGTGATGGTGTCACACTGTACTATGTTGGCGGCTTGCGACGACCCTAGATCGTTGCACTGTGCTCCATTGTCACCTGTGACGATTCCTGTAGGAATTGTTGGAGAGAGGCAATTTTTCTTTTTTCACCCATTTTTACTTCAATTGCCTGGGATGAAATTCTAATACCAGTGATTGATTGATTTATAATTTTGAGGCTTGTATTTGATTGATTTTCAATGATTGAAAGTTTTTCTTTGTAATTTTGCAAGTTTTTCTTTTTCTTTTTGTCACAAGGGTATAATTTTTGGACCTTGGTTCTGAGTGCTTGTTTGACAAAGGGTCCTTGATTTGTTTGAAGTTTTGGATTGTTTTTACTTTCCATATTTTTTATTGGTTGGAAGACAATTTTTTTTTTCATTTGACAAAAGGATTTCCTATCAATTTCATTTTTGTCTATGTTATGAGTTTGATTTGGGAATTGTGTTGAGAGTGTGTTAATTTTCTCAGATTATTTTTTCATTTCTTCATTACATCTCTGATTTGATTTGAGAGGGGAAGAAATGAAGTCATTTATTATTTTTAGTAATATTTCATAAGAAAATTCTTGCATTCAAAATATTTGTTAAAGGAGAAAGTTGGAGAATTTTGTAGTTTTGATTGTTTGGGATTTTGTTCATTCAAGAATTGAGAAATTGTGTTTTGTAGTTTTTTTACTCCAAAAAGAGATACCTTCTCTCTACTATAATTAGATTTCATTGAATATGAATATTGCATATTCATCTCTTCTTGCAAGTTATTCGGTCAAGGTTACATACATCATCAATTTCATTTCCATCTCCCTTTTGAGTAAACAACAGCCTTTAAAACACAACGTAATTGTAAAATTTATTAGCAACTTTAATTTTCTAGAAATTCTCTTCACCAACATTAGCTAGGATAACGCTTTGGAATAGGTTGTAAGGCACACTCTCCAAAGCATAAAAACACACAATAGTATCTTATGATAGGGAGAGTTCAAATCCACTTGCTACATTTTGTCCTGGGAAGCCCTTCTAACACAAGGGTCAATCATGAGGTCACATTAGGACTGACAAAGTTACTCACCCTGCTTTGTTGGTCTTAGTGTAGATATTGCAAGTATTATTGGGGGTCACTTTTGGGTATACCCACAATTATGTGTGGGAGATTCTCGAGTTGATTTGAGGCTAGATACCATGCCTTTGCACGTGGATCAGATTGTCGATTGTTTCTGCATGCATCATTGTTGTAGTTGGTAACCTTAGTGTCCTATCTATTTAGGGTTTTTACACGAGATGACTGTGGAGGGGCAAGTCTTCACGGTACCTGGAATCGATGTTGGTCAAAATCACTTGGGCTCCTTGGAGGGTATACCCATGATTATGTTTTGGATCTTTCACCAGGGTGTAAGTTCGTTTATAAGGTCATCAACGTAATTTTTCCACCCGCTTTATTCCAGCCCCTTATTGTATTTATTTTGTGACGTTGGATTTTATCACCAACTAGTGACTTCAAAATAAGAAGGTTTGTTTGCTTGGTTTGATTTCTATATTTTATTAGTGAGTGTTTTTGGTTTCTTTAGTTGGCCATGGATTTGTTTCATTCTTTATTTGGTTTGGCCAACATCAACCTTCACTATTCATGTAGGATGCAAGGGATACCTCCAAAAGATCTGGAAGGTTACCTCCCTTTGCTTCCTAACTCACCAGAGGGATCTCTTGAAGGAGAAGTCAATAACGAAGTATCCTCTGAGGTTGGAAATTCACATTATTTAAAGGGATTCATAATTGTTTCATATTCTTTAGAGGAATTCATACTTCCCCCAAACCCATTATTTAACCTTTGAAAAGATCCACTTCTGCTCCTACTAAATTCATTGGGAGAAATTGTTATTGAATATAATACCCAAATATCTATTGGACCTCACATAGAGTCTGGTGTGGACGATCCACCCTTTTAGGGTGAGTCATTTAGAATTCATAATCAACATGTCGCATCGCAAATGCCTAAGACTTTTGTTACCTATACGATACCTTTAGATCATTTTAATGGCACAACCAGTAATGTCATCATAGTTTCATACCAATTGTTGGTTGATTCTCTCTCAACTTTTCCTCTTCATCTTGCCCACTTGATTATGGTCCCACGAGCTACGACTGCTTCTACAGGAAATGTGGTTATCACTCAAGATCCTATTGGAAAACCACGTCCCCTTAGACCAAATCCGTCACATCCTCCTGGGTATAATTCTTTGAATACTTCCATTGATATTCCTACCCATAATCCATCCCAAGGGTCTAGACTTTTTGTTCCTCCTAGGCATAATGTTTCTAGTCATTTTGTTCCTACACCTACCCAGGTTCTCTCTGTGGGGCCTTACGTTCCTCCTCCACCTCTATCTATAGGATCTAATCATCTCGGCCCTAGTAGATCCAATCCAGTTGGAGGCACCAGTCATTCTATCACTTCTAGTTTTCAGATCCTATTGGAGGCCAACCTCAGGTTGGGGGGCAACTTCAATTTGGGGGGCATCCTCAAGTTGGAGGCCATAACCTAGTTTATGGACAATATATACCTATGTTACAATATCAATCTTGGAATCTTCCTTTCCAAGGGAATCAACAACTGTCTAGGGGGAAAAATCCTCAAGTTAATGCTTATGTACCCCCTAATATCGATTAATCGTATCCAGGTTCTATGAATCCTACTTGGGGTCAAAATTTTCAGTCTAATGTTCCTTTTCAAGGGAACATACCTAATCAACCAAAACATGTTGACTATTTGACACAAAATCCTCCACAACCAAATCTGTCAGGACTATCTAACTATCTACAAACTATTGAAAAGTCAACAAGAAATGTGTGTCTAATTTATTTTTCCCTTAAATAAATTGGACAATAAATATTAATCTATTATCTCATAATTACTTTAAATAGTTAACTGAAATGGAAAATCAGTTAGCTATAGGAAATTCAAGTTCAAAGGTTGACTGGTGGAACATGGAAGTGGAATTAGTTGTAACTAAGTGACTTGAAGTTGTAACAGATTTATAAGTGTATTTATGTGAGTTGTGAAGTAGTTTAACTTAGTTAAGTGAGTTAAGCTCAGTTGTAATAGTTGTAACTGAACTTACACTAGTGAGATTTCAGTGAATTAATTATTAATTAATTCACAATCTGTGATCTCACATGCAACTGAATATTTACCACTGTTAACTACATGCATGTCAGATCCAATGGAGACCTAGTTGAGATAACAGGTGAAAGGGACAGTCTGGCTACCAGTTGTCATTTGAGTGAAGTGCACTCATGAAATAACACACACAGTGGGTGTTCCCATGAGCAATTCACAGCCTAGGCAAGAGGAATTTGAATCATTTGCAGGTTTTCCATTGCATGGATTGTGCAGAGAAGGAAAGATGTCTGGAGGCAGAGAATTGGCACATGTATTTGTTGATTTTTGTATTGCAGTGTGAGACGATTGTATTGTACTGAGAGATCTTGGATTTGATTTTTTTATGAGATTTTTTCATGATCCATGATATACATAATATATGATAGTGGGGTTTTTATATTTATGCTTTCCTGGTAAAACATCTGTGTTATGTGCGATTGATATTTATTCTTGATATTGCAATTGGCGATCGTGTTTTAAATTCCAAAAGAATATTTATTAGAAGATATTATGTATGTAAAAGTGGCATATAATTGTTAGATCAGGATAATCCATGCAATAAATAATTTGTATTGAAATTTTTACATGGTATCAGAGTGTAGAAGATTGCAGAAGTTGAGTTTGTGATTGGATAAAATTCGAATTTGCAGAAAGACTTTCTTGGTGCTACAGTCGATTCAAGATCGAAATGGATTTCAATGGATTGAGGTTAGAATATGCACTCGAGGGAAGCTTGAACTATATTTATTGGAAGGGGAGGATGGATGCAATACTCGAAGACAATGGCTTGAAGGAATTCATTGACGAGGATGTTCCTAAGCCAGATGCTACAGACCCTGCAAATCTTGATGCATGGCAAAAGAAAGTAGCAAAGGAGAGGAGGATCTTGTTGGAGGGAGTACGAGACCACATTGTCTCAAACCTCCATGGAAAAGCCATACCATATGAAATTTGGAAGGCTTTTATAGATCTATTCCAAAACAATAGTGACCATAGGAAATTGGTGCTCAAATATAAACTCAAAAAGATCAAGGGCGACTCCATTCAAAAATATCTCACAAAGTTTCTCCAATTTCGGGATGAGCTGGGGAGTTCGGGAATAACAGTCATTGATGATGATTTGGTGAGCTTGGCCCTCCTAGGACTTCCCAAGAGTTGGCATAGTTATCAAGACTCTGTCAATGGAAGGGAAAAATTGTCAATTTGAGAACGACTATGGTCAGATCTATTGCAGGAGGAGTTCATGCAGAACACCAAAGATGGATCTTCATCAAAGCATGATGATGAAGAGGATTTTCCTTTGGATGCCAAGGAAAGGAGAGGGAAGTGGAATCAATTCCATTCAAAATCCGAGTCTAAATTCAAGAAGCTAGATTTGTCCAAAGTGAAGTGTTTTCACTGTCACGAATGTGGGCATCTCACTACTAAATGTCTGCAGAAGAAGAAGAACAAGAAGGTTGTTGGAGCTGCAGCTGGTGAGGCCCTTTCCTCACACTTTGAACTTGACTTCTCTTTGATCACATACATGTCTTCAAGTGCATTGGGATCGGTGTGGTATTTGGATAGTGGTGCTTCCTTCCACATGACGAGAGATAAGGATTTTTTCAGTGACTTAGAGGAGAAACATATCAAAATGCATATTGATATGGGAAATGATGGATGATACAGTGTGAATGGAATTGGTACCATTACCTTTTAGATGGATTCAGGTAAACCATTTCAATTGAAAGATGTTATGCATGTTCTATGTCTAAATAAAAACTTGGTCTCAGTCACAATGTTGGAGGACAGAGGCTATGACGTTGTTTTCAGTGGTGGAAAAGATTTTTTCTGAAATAAAACAATGGTTCAAGTCAAGAGGATATGGATTAGAGTTAAGAATATCTACAATATGGAGGTAGATGGTTGTGTTTCCATGATGGGAAAAGAAAAAAAAAGTGGTGAGCCGGGATGAGGGTGAATTATGGAACAGGCGATTGGGCCATCTTCATGATGGAGACTTGAAGATCATGCAACAAATATCTACTAGACTTCCAATGGGAACAATTTCTCAGTTAGATCAGTGGAAGGGTTTCACCATGGGGAAGTGTGTAAATTCCACCTTTCATGAAAAGGAGAACTGTGCTTCGGTGACAGAGTTCACAAAGACGTGTGTGGACCATTCTCGGTTGCTTCAACAACAAAACAAAAGTATTATGTTATTTTTGTTGATGAATTTTCTCATAAAT
>JZKD02S1972573.1:489818-508159 GCA_000966675.3 Picea glauca | reverse complement strand
AAGAAGGATCAAACATTCTCAAAGTTCTGTGAGTTTAAAGCATTGGTGGAGAAAGAGTCGGGGAAGCAAGTGAAATCTCTAAGGAGCGATAATGGTGGAGAATACATATATAACAAGTTCAAATAATTCTACAGCAAAGAAGGAATTCGAAGATAAATCATAGCGCCTCATAAACCACAACAAAATGGGGTCATGGAGAGGAATAACAGAACGATCGTGGGTGTAGCATGAGCGATGTTCCATAATCAGGGCCTACCAATGCATTTTTGGGTGGAAGCATGCAACACTACGGTTTATGTGCAAAACCGTTGTCCTCATAGAGTACTTGGCATGAGTACACCTGAAGAAGCTTTCACTAGTAAGAAACCAGATATTTCTCATTTTAATATTTTTGGCTCATCTGTTTATGTGCATGTGACCAAGAATGCCAAGAAGAAGCTGGAGCTGACTGTTGAATTTGGGATATTTGTGGGGTACACAGAAACACCCCATAATTATCGTTTGTATTTTCCTAACAGTAAGATGATTGTTATGCGATGGGATATAAAATTCAATGAGGGGAAATCCATGCGACTGTCTCTTGAGAGGGAGCTAGACATGCATGCAGAGGAGGAACTATTGGTTCCCAAAGATGAGTCTCAAGATGTGGATCAACCACTTGAGGAGGTTCATGGAGTGGAGGAAGACACTCAAGAAGAGCCATCCATCAGGAATGGTAGAAATCACACCACAAAAGCCGATAGATTGAGACTATATGTTGCACATAATGTAGGAGCCCCTGCTTCAAAGCATAGAGAAAAACAATCTCCTGATCGATTTACTGGATGCATGGCTCTCATGAGAAAATTTATTGTGACTGAACCATCTTCCTTTTAGGAATAAGTGCAAGATCCCACTTGGTTTGATGCTATGGTGGAGGAGTATGACTCCATTGTCAAAAACAGTGCATGGGAAATTGTCCCAAGACCGATCAACAAATCAATGGTAGGTTTGAGATGGATCTACAAGGTAAAGCAAGTTGTTGATGGGAGTGTGGATAAACACAAGGCCAGGTTTGTGGGTTGGGGCTTCTCACAGATCGAGGGGATAGATTATGATGAGACCTTTGCACCTGTCACAAGGTAATCTTCCATAAGATCCACCTTTTCACTCTCAGCGCATATGGGATTTCACATTCATCAGATGGATGTAAAAATTGTGTTTCTCAATGGGATCATTGAGGAAGAAGTGTACATTGAGAAGCCAGAAGGTTTTGATACCTTTGACAGTGAGTCTCATGTGTGCAGACTCAAGAGAGCATTGTATGGGTTGAAGAAATCACCTCGTGCTTGGTACACTCGGATAGACAACTATTTCACCATACTGGTCTTCACCAAAAGAGAAGCAGATGCAAACCTATTCCAAATTGTGGTGGAGGGTAAGATTTTAATCATTGTCCTCTATTTTGATTATTTAATACTGACTGGTGATGAGCATCTAATACACTCATGCAAGGAGGACCTTGCAAAGGAGTTTGAGGTGAAGGATTTGGGCCTCCTTCATTATTTCCTTGGTGTTAGCACTGAAAGTCACACTTTGACTGCTAAAGTGTAAGATCAACACCCATCAGAATGTAAAAGATAAATTTGGTTTTGAATAGGTGGATCAACAAGATGGATAAATAAAGAGATAGGGAAGAAAACTATAGATCAGTATGCTACACCAATGGGCAATGGAGTCACAAACATCCCACTAATCTAAGGCACAAAATATGCTTAACAGAAAACAAGATTATATGCTGATAGGTGGAAGAAATGAAGAAGAAAGCATAAGATAGAATATTCAGTAAATAAATATCCTCTTAATTTAATGAATCAACAAATACTTGAATATAAACAATGACTGATGGGAAAAATACAGTAGATCCTCTGCTGCTTAGGGATCCATAAATCATTGACAACCTTTGATCCTCAAGTCTGCAATATATTCAAATAAGAAGACATATAGATAGAAGAGTTACAATCTAAAATCAAATCTCACATGAGTCTCCAATAGCATTAATGCTTACAATCAAAAAATTCCCACAAGCTTACAAATGAACACACACAGGAAAACTGCCTGCTACATCTCTCTCTAGCCTCTCTTGGCTCATCAATCTCCTTTCTCAAAGAGATATCTCCCTCTTTAAATAGAAAATAGCATATAAATAACCTAAGGAGGTTGAATCACATCTCCTCCATTGGATTCTAAGCCTTGGAGATAGGTGGCAACAATCAAAGAGACAAAAATCCAACAAACTGTTGATTTTCAGAAATTTGTTGGAAGTCATTAATAAATTGTTTCCACCTCATGCATGAGGCCTTTGCTAGAGATAAATATTAGGTGCAGGTGTCCCCTGAAATATAACTTATCCTTGAGAAGTCATTCAAACTCTCCTTGACATGTGGCAACCTCCCAACAAGGCAAATATGAAAACCGTGACCGCTACAGGAAATTAGTACTCAGTGCCACTGTGCAGAGTACACAACGCCTACTTCTATATCCAATATCTCTCAAACCAAAAGATATTTTGAAAAACTGAGAGAGGTGTTTTTTATTTGGAATGTTATGAACAAAAACCTCCTCCAATTTTAAAAATACTTCCTCAACTACTCATAACCAAAGTTTTAAATTGGTGACTCAAACCTGGCAGAATAACTCTGCATAATTTAGCCTCTGCCAGAATATTACGCAGTGCCTGTAGGTAGCACCCGACTGTGTTTCTGCATGCAATTTGGTAGAATAAATCCATGGTTTTTTTGATGATTGAACTTGGATCTTGGTAATAACTCAATATAATTTCAATTTTCCCCAAAACAAATAAAAATGCCATAACAATTATTCATTTGCCAAAATGAATAATGAAATGCAGATTCTATTCTCTGAGAAATATTAGGTAGTGCTTATAGGTAGCACCACTTATGCAACGCTGAGGCATAAACCAATATTGAGCTAACATAGGGTCCATGCGGGATAGAGTCCTCCCTATGAGGCTCTAATAACTCTTGTAGTTTCAGTGTCTTATCCTTTGGGCTTGTGGAGTCATGCTCTCAACCTTTAACCTCTGCAATCTTTTTTGATCCGTGACCTTCAGCTGAAACTAAATGAAAATTAAAACTAGAACTGACAAAATGATGAAAACGATGCTTTTCCATCAAGCTTATTGCACAAACCTACTCTAATTATTGGGCAATTGAAGCGTTCAATTTACATGAAACAACCAATGAAGCCATTTCATCATTTTTTCAACTATTTGAAGTTTTGAAATGTGCTTCCTTAAGCACCAAAGATAATTCTTACTTGAAGGTGCGTCAAAGAAACATTTGGAAATACACTTTCCATTGAAGAAATCAATGAGCCTAGGCCCATTTTCTGCTTCCAGACAGGCTGTAAATGGATCCTGAGAAACATCATCAATACTTTCCCCTGCAACATTGCTTTGTGTAAAAAGGAAAAGTATTGCATTATGTCCTTCGTCCACTATTCTTGGTTGTTGTATGGCTTGCTGATTCTCTAATTTATCCTCAATGCATATGGCCTTGGTCTAATCCTGGTCATGAGGTGTATTATGAAAAAGGCTTAATGATGCTTGTCTTTCTTTAATTTCATCCTTTCTCATATGATCACATGGCATTTGATCTTGGATGCTTGATGAAACTGAGCTTGTGTCTCTAAGAGGAATAGGGGGTTGATAGGGAAGTTCATCACAATTAGAAGTGCTTGGGAAACTAAATTCTTCTATCTTATCTTCTGATTGTGAGGGATATTCATCAAAGCTTAGCTTATGGTCCCAATTTTTCATTTTTTCACCCTCTAAAATTAGATTATCATCTTTTTCTTCTTTTTCAGCAACAAAAATATGACATGAGGGTTGAAACAAGCTATTGTTGCTTTGATGGGAAGGGTAATTTTATGATATAAGGTCTTCAACAGATTTTTCATGGAAATCATCTTCATAATCATCATATAAAGGTGAATCAATGACCATTTAACTATTAATGGTTGAGGGGATTAGTACAATAGATGGGACAACTCGTTGCTTAGGGAAAACATCCTCATAGTCATTAAAACTTGGAAAATAATGGCACATTGGTTCATTAACAATAGAAGGGACTTATAAGCTATGAATTTAGTCATGACAAGCTGCAACACTATTCTCATGATAAAATAAATATGAATCTAAGATGACCTCTTGACTTAAAGAATCAAGAAAAGGAGGAGACAAGGAAATGATGGATTGTCCATATTGATCTTTCTCTTGGGGACCTATATTTTGACATGAATGATGCATTTGTTCTTCAAATTTAGGAAAAGCATTATGAAACTCATCATCTAAGTCCTGATCTCTATAATCATCCCCTTCATCATCACTACTAGAGGAATCACTTGTTGAATCTTGAATATATGATGCATACCCCTCACAACAATTCCCAAAAAGTCTTTCAGCTGGATAAATTATCTTGCAACGAGAATAAAAAACATCATGAAAGTCCTTCAAAGAGGAAATACTAGAAACATGGAGTGTTCTATACCATTTCCTTGCATCACCTTCCAATGAATACATGAACATTTTTATCAATATATATTCATGATGGATGTCAAGCTGTTGTATTAAAGAATGAAATTCATGAACATGCTCAAAAGGGTTGTCGTCATTAGCTTCATAAAATCTGGGCAGCAGATCTTTCCATTCATCAATTTGAGGCACAAGATGTGGATAACCATCTATGGTTGAGAAATTGAGTGGGGAAAACCTCCTGGCCAGGATAGCCTTCATAGCCATTTGATTTTTCTCATCCCCAGTGAAGTCACCAACATATTTTGAACAATGGAGTTGCCATGGTGAATGTGAAGTCTTGAAGGTGTCCAAATTTAGTCACCATCTAAATATGGAACTGTGCAATGTTGTTCTTCCCAGGGAGATTTTCAATTTGCTCAAATCCATCCCCGACAATGACGCCAAAAATGTTGGCACTAAAAGTCACATTTTGGCTACTAAAGTGTAAGCTCAACACCCATCAAAATGAAAAACATAACTTTGGTTTTAAATAGGTGGATCAAAAAGATGGATAAATAAAGAGAGAGGGCAACAAACTGCAGATCAATAGGCTACACCAATGGGCAATGGAGTCAGAAACATCCCACTCATATAAGGCACAGAAGATGCTTAATGGAAAACAAGATTATATGCTGATAGGTGGAAGAAATGAATAAGGAAAGAATAAGATAGAATGTTCAGTAAATAAATATCCTCTCAATTTAATGAATCGACAAATACTTGAATATAAACAATGATTGATGGGCAAAATACAACATATCCTCTGTTGCTTAGGGATCCATAAATCATTGACAACCTTTGATCCTCAAGTCTGCAATTTACTCAAATAAGAAGAAATATAAATAGAAGAGTTACAATCTGAAATCATAGCTCTCATGAGTCTCCAATAGCAGTGATGCTTACAATAAAAAAATGCCCATAGACTTACAAATGAACACACACAGGAAAATTGTTTGCTACATCTCTCTCTAGCCTCTCTTGGCTCATCAATCTCCTTTATCCAAGAGACATCTCCCTCTTTAAATCAAAAATATCATCCAAATAACCTAAGGAGGTCGAATCCCATATCCTCCATTGGATTCTAAGCCTTGGAGATAGGTGGCAACAGTCAAAGAGACAAAAATTCAACAAACTGTTGATTTTCAGAAATTTGTTGGAAGTCATTAATAAATTGTTTCCACCTCATGCATGAGGCCTTTGTTGGAGATAAATATTAGGTGAAGGTGTCCCTTGACATCTAACATATCCTTGAGAAGTCATTTGAACCCTCCTTGACATGTGGCAACCTCCCAACAAGGTGAATATGAAAACCGTGACTGCTACAGGAAATTAGTACGTAGTGCCACTGTGCAGAGTACGCAACACCTACTTATATATCCAATATCTCTCAAACCAAAAAACATTTTGAAAAATTGAGAGAGGTTTTTGTTATTTGGAATGTTATGAACAAAAAAATCTTCCAGTTTTCAAAAATACATCCTCAACTGCTCATTACCCAAGTTTTAAATTAGTGACTAAAAACTGGCAGAATAACTCTACACAGTTTAGCCTTTGCCAAAATATTATGCAGCGCCTGTAGGTAGTGCCCGACTATGTTTCTGGATGCAATTCGGTAGCATAAATCCATGGGTGCTTTGATTCTTGAACTTGGATATTGGGAATAACTCAATATAATTTCAATTTTCCCCAAAACAAATTAAAATCCCATAACAATTGTATTCATTTGCCAAAATGAATAATGAAATGCAGATTCTGTTCTCTAAGAAATATTATCTAGCGCTTGTAGGTAGCACCACTTATGCAATGCTGAGGCATACACCAATCTTGTGCTAACACTTGGATTGGAAATATGGCAGTGATATGGTGAAATTTTTGTGTCCCAAGGAAAGTATGCAAGGGAGATACTGGGTAAGTTTCACATGGAGGCATGGAAACCCATGGATACTCCTCTTCCAGGAAACTGGAGGAAAGAGGATGCTATTTCTGGAGAGGTAGTGGATGCTACTGTCTATCGATAGTTAGTGGGTTTTATAATGTATTTAGTGAACACGAGACTAGACATTTTCTATGCGGTTAACCAGCTGAGTCAAGCGATGGTTAAGCCTACCAAGCTCTTTTGGAAGGCGGGTAAGCATGTCCTGAGATACCTGAGGGGCACATCTGAGTATGGCTTATGGTATAGACAAATGGATGAGGTGAAGTTGCACGGATTCATGGATGCATATTGGGCGGGCAGCCCAATCGAAATAAAAAGCACATCAGGGGGAATATTTAGTATCGGATCTATAGTTGTTTCTTGGTACAGTAGGAAACAAAGATTTGTGGAACCTAGTTCAGTGGAATCAGAATACATGGAAGCGATTCAAGTTGCATGTGAGGCTATCTAGATGAGAAATATCTTGGTTGGTTTTTTTGGTTCTCATTTAGATCCAATAGTGATTCATTGTGATAATCAGAGTTGCATTAAACTCTCGATTAATCATGTGTTTCATGATATATCTAAGAATATAGATATCTGGTATCATCATCTCAGATATTGTGTGCAGCGGAAGATCATGTTTCTTTAGTACATTTCTATGGAAGATCAGGATGCAGACATTATGACGAAGGTAGAAAATTCGAATACCATAGAGACAGGATTGGGGTGAAGGATAATCCCTTTCTCCTTGAGAGGGAGTGTTGAAAAGTCAACAAGAAATGTGTGTCTAATTTATTTTTCCCTTAAATAAATTGGACAATAAATATTAATCTATTATCTCATAATTACTTGAAATAGTTAACTGAAATGGAAAATCAGTTACCTATAGAAAATTTGAGTTCAAAGGTTGACTGGTGGGAAATTGAAGTAGAATTAGTTGTAACTAAGTGACTTGAAGTTGTAATAGAGTTATAAGTGTAGTTATCTGAGTTGTGAAGTAGTTTAACTCAGTTAAGTGAGTTATGCTCAGTTGTACTAGTTGTAACTGAACTTACACTAGTGAGAGTTCAGTGAATTAATTATTAATTAATTCACAATCAGTGATATCACATGAAAATGAATATTTACCATTACTACATGCACGTCAGATCTAGTGGAGACCCAGTTGAGATAATAGGTGAAAGGGATAGTTTGGCTATCAGTTGTGATTTCAGTGAAGTGCACTCATGCAATCACACGCATAGTGGATGTGCCCATGAGAAATGCACAGCCTAGGAAAGAGGAATTCAAATCATTTGCAAGGTTTTCCATTGCAAGGATTGCACAGAGGAGGTAGGTTGTCTGGAGGTAGAGAATTGGCACATGTATTTGCTGATTTTTGTATGATAGTGTGAGACGATTGTATTGTACTGAGAGATCTTGGATTAGAGTTTTGTATGACATTGTTTCATGATCCATGATATACATAATATATGATAGTGGGGTTTTTAGCTTTATGCTTTCCCAGTAAAAAATCTTTGTTATGTGAGATTGATCTTTCTTCTTGATATTGCAATTGGCGATCGTGTTTTAAATTCCACAAGAATATTTCGTAGAAGTGATTATGTATTTAACAGTTGCATATAATTGTTAGATCAGGAGAATACATGCAATACATCATTTTTATTGAAATTTCTACACAAACCACTTACATTCCTACTGGTATCCCTACAGGACCTCCTCCTCAAAACTACCAGTTTCCTCAAGTGATCAGACAATTGCCTTTTCTTGCCACTTTGGATTTACTAGATTTATCTAGGATTTTGAATGATCCTATTTTACATTCTCCTTATTGGCCCATTTCATAAGGACACGTGGCATAGGATTCGAACCACAGAAAAAGTCTTTTTAGGAGGGTTGAGGTGAGAAGGGTCAATGGCCTGAGGTCCTGAAATGACGATATGATCTGGGTCATCCGATGCAAAGAGATGCATGTCACCTGATTCGCGCTATTGCGATTTTGTGACTTGGAAATTTCAGCATAGAGCATGACGAGAACTTGCGAAATGTGAAATCGCGACGCACCTAAGAGTTAGGCCCATGATCATAGCCCAGGTCCATATATAAAATGGGGCCCAGGAAAAAATAAGCACCCATTTAAGCAGCGAGCGACTAAGGTTGTTCTAGGGAACGATCGTGGCCATCAGATTCAAGGAAAATCTGACCATTGATCCAGATGGACTGTTTCGCATTTTCGGGCATCAGAATATTTGAAATCAAGAGGAGTGGAAACTATCGAAATGAAAAATCCCAAAATTTCATATGGGGAAAGCATGGGCTCAGGTCTTGTGGTCGCATGGGGAAGAGGGAATGGCATTGTGTGAAATATCGAAGTGCCCGAGTTGGTCACAGAGAAGGATCGGCGTGGCCTCGAGACTCCAGAATTGCCTCAAAGGAATTGTGAGCTCACCTCGAACATTCATGGGTGTCAAGCATTGTCCTGATCCCAATAAAAGTAGTTAATGAAAATGGGGAAGGTGGTTGAAGCCTCGTTTCACTGCATAAATGGAAAGCATGAAAAATATGGTCATGGAGGGTAGACTGTCAGCCAAAAGTTCCCTGTCATGGATTTTCTTGTGATGCCCATACTGATCTGATGTTGCGTTTGACAAAAGAATGCAAGTGAAGCCTGACAAAAGAATATGTAGACGCCAAGCCTTGAATACAATGACCAGAGTGTGCTTCTGAAGGGAGAAATTTTCTTTGAGTATAAACACTCAGTTTTGATATTTTGTTAAGGTCGATGGTTGAGCTATTCTCCCGATTTGTAAATCTTTAATGAAGCCTCTTGTTCTTTGGTTATGTATTTCCATTTGATATTTATTGTTTAATAAAAACCAAATCTCTTTTCATCTTTTTTTCTTATGATACTGAAGACTTGGGCATGGGTGATCCAGTTGATTTGTTGTGACTATATTGTAATGTATGTTTGATTGCAATATTGTTGTGGCATTTTTAGTTTCCTGAGGTTTTGGATTCAAGAAGATATTGTATTTGAATCTTCTCCTCCTTAAGTTGCTGGAAGACTATATGTCCATAGAATACCTCTACATTGCCTCTTCAAGTTCTTCATCCTAATCACCCTTTATACAAATTACTGACTAAAGTTAGATCAAGACCTCACCTATTTTCAGATATCAACCCAGTTTTCTGAGTTAAAACAATATTATCCTGAGCTTGCATCCATTATACCCCGTTTAAATTTATTCATTGTGACATAAAACTAATGGGTACTAGGCTTACCTTTTCTACAATCCATAGGTGACTTCTAGTGCTAACATTTCTAGCACCATTGTCGGGGATGAATTGAATATTTTCCCTGGGATTGAACAACAAATCTTACTATTTCTGAAGGTGCATCAGAACTTAGTACATCAAAGATTGCAACTGTGCACTTGGCGACTCCATTGATGTGAATCCACTGGCGACTCCACTGTTTCAGCTGTGGCTTCTATAGGCAAACACATGAGGCCTACTCCACAACTGCCTCTAACGACACCTGAAGCAGACCCAGAGAAAATTATCAAAAAGGGAAAGGTCGTTTGAGAAATTAATTCTAGTGCTGAACCAAGTATTTCTGATATTTTTTAGTATCCTCTTGTAGAAACTCCAATATCTACTTCTAATTTTCCTATTATACTATCTGTTGGATTTTCCTGAAGTTTAAATTTTGGGAGTGTTCTTGTTGAGTTTTCTCCTCCTAGTTTTGGATTGGAAGGACAAATATTTTTCACTCCTATTTCCACTGAGATTGTACCTTGGTCTAGATCCCAAACCTTAGAAGTTTTTCCCACTACGGATTTACCACCCCTCCTCCTATCGTTGTTGTTGCTACTACAGAAAGGGAAACCTCTTCTCCCTCAATCCCTGAAGTTTTTTTCCCAAATCCTCCATTGTTTCCCTTTCCTATCAAAAGTTTAGTTCCAGTCTCCCCTATTTGAACCCCTTCCCCTTCTAGTTCTCCTCCATGTATCATCCCTATGGCAGGAGCTAATCCCCCCCAAAATGGAATAGATGTTATAGTTTCTACCAGATACGCCCCTCTCGTTTTGCCTCAACCTCTTAATGCCCTCCCACTTGGTGGCTACCTTAAGCAGCTGCCTAAGTTCACTGGGGAGGGAGATATTACTATAGAGGAGCACCTTGAAACTTTATATAGTTATGATGATAACTATGTCATAGTAGATGAAGATGCATGGATGAGGATTTTTGTCCAAAGTATTGATGGAGAAGCCATGAAGTGGTTACGGGCCCTGACCCCTGGATCCATTGATGGCATTGAGGTTTTAGATGATGTCTTCTTGAGACAATGGGGGGATAAAAAATACTTCATGTATTATATCTTCGAGTTCAGGTCCCTAGAGAGAAAAGAGGGAGAGTCTGTCTTTGACTTCTCCAAAATATTCAACAAAATGTACAATAAGATCCCTGCTGAGATAAAGCCTACAGAAGCCTCTACCAAAATTACCTATGCTAGTGATTTTGACCTTGACTTCTGCCTCCTATTAAGAGAGAGAAGAGATACCTCCTTGGCTCATATGCAAGATGTAGCCTTGGAAATAGAGTCTAACATATTGACAACTGAACGAATCAGAAATAAGGTTGACAGAGATAGAGGAAGGGGAATATCTGATGCCTCAACCTCTAGTTCTTCTGACCTCCCCCCTCAAATAGACATAGTAACTAAGTTACTAAAATCACTTTCGGCCAGAATGGAAAGGTTGGAATTAGAGGGGAAGAAGACATACAAAAATCCTCATAATGTTGATAATAGAGGCAAATTCACGAGGTTGAATAACAATTCTCCTCAGATTATGCAAAGAGAGCCTTGGAATACAGATAGGGATGATAAAATAATCTAGACCCCTCTTCAAAACAACCTTGTTGCAGATGATGGTGGAGAGGAAGAAGATATCGAACCATAAATCCATTTTCTTGAAGACACACCCTATTCTCCTCACTTAAATCAAGCAACGTACAAGGAGTCTCTCATGGATATCCAATTAAATGAGTTGAGCAAGGGGGATAAGGCCAATGACAGCCCAAATAGATACAAGCTTAGGTCCAAGAAGAAAGGAGAAAGTCCCGATGTTCCTGATCGGTCTACCAGAGAAGAAAAACCTGCCGAATATGTAGCAAGCAACAACAAGGAGAAGAAAACATAGAACCCTCGACCAGTAGTCAAAGGTCCTATCCCAGAGGTAAAATAAATTCTAAATCCCCCCTCCTATTTTAACTTTGAGCATGAAATTCAAAATATTAGGATTCTTGTCCCTATTTCAGAGTTGTTCAAGCATGAAAACATTAAGAGATTCCTATCTAAGTTGTTGCTACTTGAACCCTTGAATCATCCCATGGAATCAATCAATTTGAAAGACAAGAATTCAATGGTCATGTTAGGTCCCATGGTAGAAGATAGAGACGATTCATCCCCTCCCTTCTACACATCATTGAACATACATGATAAGGTACTTCATAAAATTTTGATGGATTCAGGGGCCTCTCATAATCTCATTCCCAAAACTGTCATGGAAGAACTAGGACTAGAAATTACAAAAGCATACAATGACTTGTATTGTTTTGATTCAAGGAGGGTGCAATGTCTTGGGGTTATCAAAGATCTGGTTGTGACCTTGTTTCAATTTATCATGAAAAACATGGTCATGGATATCATGGTGGTTGATGTTCCTCCCAAGTTCGGCATGGTATTGTCAAGATCTTGGATAAAAAGACTTGGGGGAACCTTGCAGATGGACCTCACATATGCTACTATTCCTGTGTTTGGGGGGGGGACATATAAGACTGTATAAAGAAGCTCAGTTGGTTTATATCATTAGTGATGAAGTGCACCCCACCAATCATCCCATTTTTTCCCTTCATATCGATTTGGGATCCAACTTGTTGCAACTCACCAATGCCCCTGAGCCTCCTCTTGAAATCAGAAAGAAATCCCTCACTCCCTGCGAAGATTCTCCTCCGACAACCCCTATTTTGAAAATGTATTTTGATGTAGCCTCTTGTAGAGAAGGTGATGGAGCCAGAGTGGTGTTTGTATCACTTTTTTGAGAAATTATATCTCTGTTATACAAACTAGAATTTGAAGCTACCAACAATGTGGCAGAATATGAAGCTCTTGTTTTGGGTTTAAAGGCTGCAAAAGACATGGGAATCAAAGAGATATCAGTGTTTGGGGATGTTGAGCTGATTACCCAGCAGATCAGAAATATTTATTAGTCCAAACACCCTCGGATTAGAAGTTACATAAATGAAGTATGGGACCTCATTGACATTTTTTTCTCAGCTTTCAACATTTCATTCATTCCAAGAGAATAAAATGTCATGGTTGATTCTTTGGCTATTTTAGCAAGCAATTTTAGAATCCCTCTGCCACCTAAACTCAGGTATGATGTAGAAGTGAAATATAGGCCCTCTATACCTGACAATGTCAAGAATTGGAAAGTGTTTGAGGATGACCTGGAAATCAAAAGATTCTTGGAAACCGTTGATGAGTTTTTTGCATTACACATTGATCAAGATCCAGATTATGAAATAGATCCTCAAGCTAATGCTTTTCTGAACAAGATTGGTGATCATCATATCGTCCAATTTCCTAGAAATCACATTCCGAAGGGACTAGTTCCCTTGGAAAGACTATTTGATAGAAGTGATGTGGAAGTAATGGGTAAGATTTCAAATGAGGATGTTGATGTAGCTGAGTGCAATATTGGCACAAAGAAGAATCCCAAATTTGTCAAGTTGTCAAGCAGTTTGTCAAAGGAGCAGAGGGTTGAGTATATTGAAATGTTAATGGAATTTTCTTATGTGTTTTCCTGGACCTATGAAGACCTCATATCATATGACACAAGTTTCATTGAACATAAGATCCCATCGAAAGAGGAAGCCAAACAATTTAGGTAGAAATTAAGATAGATAAATCCTATGTTGCTTCTTGTTATGAAGAAAGAGGTAAAGAATCTTTTGGATTCCCAAATCATTGTCCCCCTTAGATATTCTAAATGGGTGGCCAACCTGGTCCCAGTACGGAAGAAGAATGGAGAAATCAGACTCTGTGTTGATTTCAGGAACCTGAACAGAAGCTCCAAGAAGGACAATTACCCACTGCTAAAGATGGAACACATATTGCAAAGGGTAACAAGTGCATCTAGAATTTCCATGATTGATGGATTTTCTGGATACAATCAGATCTCTTTCCTTCCTGAAGATAGAGAAAACTCAACCTTCACCACTCCTTGGTTCACATTCATGTATGACGAAATTCCCTTTGGATTAATGAACGCAGGAGCAACCTTTTAGTGAGCCATGGACATCGCCTTCATTGGAGAAAAAGATAAACTTGTGGTCATCTATCTAGATGACATTACAATATTATCCAGTTATGATAAAGAGCATTGTTATCATCTGAGAAAGGTCTTCTCGAAATGCAGAAAAATTGGTCTCTCCCTAAATCCCCAAAAGTCTCTATTTTCCATGAAAGAGTGAAAATTATTGGGGCACATAGTATCAGCTGAGGGAGTCAGGATTGATTCAAGAAGAGTGGAAGTTATTCAAACCTTGTCACTTCTAAGATAGAAGAAAGAATTTCAGTCCTTCTTAGGCAAAATCAATTTTCTGAGAAGGTTTGTTTCAAATTTTACTGAATTGGTGAATCATATCACAGTCATGCTCAGAGGGGAAACAAGGTAAGATGGACTGTTGAGTCTAGAGAATCCTTAAACCAAGTAAAAAAGGCACTGACTGAAGAACTTGTGATTATCAATCCTGATTATTCCAAGGATTTTCTGATTTTCTCTTTTTCCTCATTTGACACAGTGTCCGTTGTTTTACTACAAAAGAATGATGCAGGGCTGGAACAACCTATTTCCTTTTTCAGTAGGGCATTGAGGGATGCAGAGGTCAAATATGACATCATGGAGAAACAAGCCTATGCCTTGGTGAAAGATCTCAAATCTTTCAGAGTTTATGCTTTGCATTCAAAGATAATGGATTATGTTACTTCAGCTTCTGTGAAGGACATTCTCATCCAGCATGACATTGACGGGAGAAGGAGCAGGTGGATTGTGAAAATCCTCAAATTTGACCTGGAAACAAAACCCACCAAATTAGTTAAAGGCCAAGGTTTAGACAAGTTGTTGGATGAATCTAATTGTAAAGATCTGGGGGTTAACTTCATCAATGATTTCTCAGAAAATCAATAGGATAAAGTATCTGACAAAGGCCCTCAAGATAACCCCCCATTGGTAGAATGCACTTGGTACAAAGATATTATATATTTTCTGCAAATGTTGCGACCCCCTGATGGTATGGGAAAAATCAAGGCAAGAGCTTTAAAGATCAAAGAAATTAGATATTGCCTTATCGATCAGATCTTGTATTGGAAAGATCCTCCACGAGTAATTTTAATATGTCTACACCCACAGGAGGCCCAAAAGATTATATTTGATTTCCATGACAACCTATGTGGGGGAAATCATTCTGGAAAACCACAGCCTACAAAATTCTCAGGGTTGGGTACTACTGGCCTACTCTATTCACTGATGTCTGTGCAGAAAACAGGGCTTCTATCAAATGCCAAAAATTCTTTAGGAATAAGCAGCTCAAGTCTATTCCATTGAAGCCTGTACTAGCTTCAGGCCCCTTTCAGTAGTGGAACATAGACTTTATTGGGAAAATTCATCCTGCTTCAAGTGGTTAGCATAGATGGATTTTAACTGCAATAGATTATTTCACCAAGTGGATAGATGTTATCCCCATAAGGAGCGCTTCTCAAAAATTAATCATTGGTTTTCTTGAAGATATTATGGCAAGGTTTGGTTGTCCGAACACAATTGTCAATGATAGTGTTGCATCCTTCAAGGCTGCATGATCCAGGGGATCAAATTTTGCTCAAAAATTCGAAGTTCTCAGAATCACTTCAAATCGAATGGGAAAGTAGGCCTCATTGTCATGAACCCAACGTAACTTGTTTGGGTTCAAACAGAAGTCGGGAGCAAGAGATATTGCATTCTATTCAAACTGACAAACAGGCAAAAAAAAGGGATGCTCACTGTATAGTCCGTACAGTCTGTACGGATGCTGACGTGGCAGGTAGTTGAGTGGAAAATTGGCATATGACGTGGTTTGTTTGTAGTGAATGGGATGGTGACATGTGTCCCAATCAATGGCCACCACGTGTCACTTATATATTGGTTTAAAATTTATTTGGAGTCCACCAGAATCGACCCCGTGACCTCCACCCGTGTGAAAATCTTTGGCAAAGACCACCAACCAACGCACCACCATAGTGTTTCTTAACACTATATGGTGCGGAATATATTTGAGTTCAAATGTTGTAAGTTTGGGCAGGGGTCGGGCTGGGGCCTAGCCCCAGCCCGTGGTTATGTTGTTATGTAATATGGCCACAGTTTAAACCTTTGCGTGTGCATTCAAACTTTAACCCCGGTCGTATACCTTGTAATATGACCATGGGTGTGTGCTGTGTTTTAACATATCCCTTTTTGATATGAGCCCGGTCACATGTGTTGTGCATAGAACCACTGACGCACTCGACCATTGTCCTTTGGTTTGGACTCGGGCCTTTTTTATATGCGCACGAGGTCATATGGTGGCTATGTGCCCGTGGGGCTTAGATGGTTAAGGGCCAACACATAACCATTCTACAGTTTGTACTAGTTGTGCGGTTGTGTCTGGTTCTAATTTTTAACACATAAAATCGCATGGGGGATAGGTTGAGGAAACAAGGGTGCATTTTGGCGATCCAGAGACAACAAGTTTGAAGGGTAACTTCCAGGAAGCCTATATTCTTCAATTTTTGGCCAAACGAGGTGCCAAAAAAGCCCAGCTAGGGGTTTTTAGACGTTTTGAAGCCATTGGAGCTGTCTATTTGGAATTATGAGCATTTTAAAGAAAATATTTGAGAACTTTGAGCAAATAATACAAAAGATCCATTGGAATTTGGACCAGGAGATGTAGCCCAAGAGAGGGGTGAACTCCTTTATCATTTGTTGTGTTATGTGTTTTATGTTCACTATTTATTGTTGTTGTTTATATGAATCTTGAATGAGTAATTTCTATAAAAGTGTGTTGCAAAGTTGATCCATTTGCATTTTAACACATGAATTAAATCTTGCAAATAATTTCAAGAATACAAGTCTTCTTTATTTTTAGATCGAGTTGGTATCAGAGCATAGGTTTTTGAAGACTTGATTATTTGCAAGTGTTTTTTTTTTTTTATGCTCACAAGTTTGAAACTCACAAGAGGAGAAGGTCAACTTGTAGAGCCAAGTTCTCATCCTTCAAGGAGGAAGATTATATCATCTCCGCAAGTTTCAAGGAGGCATTCACCAAGTATGGATCATGAAGAGAGTCATGAGCATATTCCTACAGAAGATGAAGATCTCAGAAAAGATTTCATGGAAATGAGAGAAATGATGAAACTCTTGATGGAAGAATGGAATACAAGGTTGCAAGGTGAAAGCTCCAACCCGTCAAAGCACAAGGGAGGTAGTGGTGATAAAACTCCAAATGGAAATGGAGGGAATGGTGCTTCTCCACCACCCTCACCTCCATCTTCTTCTTCTTCTTCTACCAGTTCAAGACCTCTTCCAAATTCTCCAAAAGGACATGGTAAAACTCCTTCACAAATTCCTTTGTTAAAGCTTGATATTAAATTCGAATTGCCAATGTACAATGGAGAGGTAAATGTTGAGAAATTAGGTAATTGGATTCGTCAGATTGAGGTGTATTGTAGGATACAAAAAATTCAAGATAATGAAACTAAGATTCAGCTTGCTTCTTTAAGATTGGATAGTGCATCACTCATTTGGTGGGAATCCAAGACACAGGAGGACATGAAGAAGCATGGTAAAATTTTAACCTCTTGGAATGATTTTATTCTTGCAATTAAAAAACAATTTTACCCGTTGGCATATATGCAAAAAGCTACTATGGATTCGCAAAATTTTAGACAAGCTAAAGGAAAAAATGTGCAAATCTTTACTCAAGGATTTAGGACAAGAGATTTGGTTTTGGGAGTAGATTTTTCTTCTCAAGAAACTTTACTCAAATACATCAGAGCTTTACATAGTTATTTGAGACATACAATACTCATGTTTAATCCTTCAAATCTAGATGAAGTTTCTGTTCAGGCCACTCATTTGGAAGCAAGAGGAAGGAATGAAATTCATGAGGGTAACAAGAAGCTTTTCAGCCATGGAGACAAAGGAAAGAGGAATTTCAAGGGCAATGGAAAAAAGAATGGTATTGTTAAGAAAGAGGGAGAAAAATTCACATGCAAACATTGTTCAAAAGATGGCCATGATGAAGACCATTGTTGGAAACTTCATCTTGAAAGAAGACCCAAAAAGTTTGGCAACAAAGGGAAGTCAAAGACTACTACAACCATACAACATGATTTAGGTTCTGATTCGGGTGATGAAACAAAGATCACAACTATGGGTTATCAAGGTAATGTTTCTATTGCAAGTACTAGTTCTTCAAGTAACAATATTCTGAATGTAACTTGACAAGAAAAAGAGAGAATTGAACTTTTTCGCAGAAGGGTTGTTTCAAAGCATACCAAAATAGATACTCTATTTGATACTGGATCTCAAGCAAACCTTATATTTGAAGACACTGTTAAGAAATTATAATTGGAAACAATTCCACATCCTAATCCATACCCTCTTGGTTGGATATGTGATAATGCTAAATTACAGGTGACAAGAAGGTGTAAACTTAGGTTTGCTATCACTGCAAATTTTTTTGATGAGGTAGAGCTTGATGTTATTC
>JZKD02S1972573.1:476752-488279 GCA_000966675.3 Picea glauca | reverse complement strand
GAGAGGCTTAAAGGAGAAGGTAAAAAATTGAAACCAATTCGATATGGTCCTTTCAAGATTATTGACAAGATTGGTAACAATGCCTTCTGTTTAGATTTGCCTCCTTATATGCAAAAGTATGCAGTTGTTAATATTTAGAATTTGAAATTGTATGAGCCTCCTTTGATTGATGATCAAGGAGATCATGTTGAGATTCCTTCTATAGATGATTTTTCCCCAGAATATCTTACAGAACTGCATGAAGACACAATCCTTGACAGGAGAATACGAACTTCAAAACGAGGGAATGTGGAGTATCTTCGAGTTGGTATTAAAGGTACAAATCCAAGAAAATCCAAGTGGATTGAGGTTGGAAAGGTGAGGGAACTATACCCTCATCTTCAAATAGACCGAAAATAGTCTTTTGTAGGTCCAAAAGCTTTCTAATGGGGAGGTGTGATCCAGGGGATCAAATTTTGCTCAAAAATTCAAAGTGCTCGAAATCACTTCATATCGAATGAGAACGTAGGCCTCATTGTCACAAACCCAACACAACTTGTTTGGGTTCAAACAGATGTCGAGAGTGAGAGATATCATGTTCTGTTCAAAATGACAAATAGGCAAAAAAAAGGGATGTTGACTGTATAGTCCGTAAAATTCATACAGATGTTGATGTGGCAGGCCATATGACATGTGGCAGGCATTTGAGTGGATAGTTGGCATATGACATGGTTTTTTTGTAGTGAATGGGATGACGACATGTGGCCCAATCAATGGCCGCCATGTGTCACTTATATATTGGTTTAAAATTTATTTGGAGTCCACCAGAATCGACCCCGTGACCTCCACTCGCATGCAAAGCTTTGGCAAAGACCACCAACCAATGTGCCACCATAGTGTTTCTTAACACTATATGGTGAAGAATATATTTGATTTCAAATGTTGTAAGTTTGGGTGGGGGGTCGGGTTGGGGCCTAGCCCCAACCTGTGGTTATGCTGTTATGTAATATGGCCACAGTTGTTTTAACATAGCCCTTTTTAATATGAGCCCGGTCACATGTGTTGTGCATAGAACCACTGGCATGCCTGACCATTGTCCTTTGGTTTGGAATCAACCATTTTTTATATGCACATGAGGTCATATGGTGGCTATGTGCCCGTGGGCCTTAGACGGTTAAGGGCCAGTGCATAACCATTCTACAGTTTGTATCGGTTGTGCAGTTGCAACCGGTGCTAAGTTTTAATGCATAAAAGCACATGGGGGATAGGTTGAGGAAACAAGGGTGCATTTTGGCAATCTAGAGACAAAAAGTTTGAAGGGGAAATTCCAGGAAGCCTATCTTCTTCAATTTTTGGCCAAACGAGGTGCCGAAAAAGCCCAGCTAGGGGTTTTTGGATGTTCTGAAGCCATTGGAGCTATCTATTTGGAATTTTGAGAATTGTAAAGTACATATTTGAGTACTTTGATCAAATAATACAAAAGATCCATTGGAAGATGGACCAGGAGATGTAGCCCAAGAGAGGGGTGAAATCCTTTATCATTTGTTGTGTTATGTGTTTTATGTTCACTATTTATTGCTACTATTTATATGCATCTTGAATGAGTAATTTCTATAAAAGTGTGTTGCAAAGTTGATGCATTTTCATTTTAACACATGAATTAAATCTTGCAAATAATTTCAAGAATACAAGTCTTCTTCATTTTTAGATCACTAAACCACTGACCAAGTTTTGTGAGTAGTTCAGAATTTCATTGATCCACTCCACCCCTTAGAATCCATAAGGAAATGGATTAGCAGAGTCCTCTAACAAAATACTAATAAAGATCATCAAAAGACTCTTAGAAGACAATAAGAAAGCATCACATTCAAAGCTCAAATTTTCTCTGTGGGCTGATAGAGTGACAACAAAGAGGTCCCTGGGCATCTCTCCTTTCCAACTGGTATATGGGACTGAAGCATCTTTTCCTTCTCATCTTGCCCTACCTGTAGCGAAATTCTTCCAAGACTACCAAGGAGAGCCTGATGACATGATCAGGAGAATTCATTAGCTGGTAGAAGTACAATAGACTAGAGAGAAGGTGATGGGCAGAGCACATGACCGTCATCAGAAAATCAAGAAGACATTTGACAAGAAAGGAATTAAAGAGGATTTCCAGCTGGGAGATCTAGTACTCAAGTGGGATGCACCCATACAAGACAAGGGAAAGCATGGAAAATTTGAATTCCTTTGGATCACCCCCTTCCAAATCTCTGAGAAGTTCCCAAATAACACTTACAGGTTGTAAGATTTGGAGGAAGACAAATTCATTGGTGGCCCTGTAAATGGGCACTTCCTGAAAATATTTTTTGTTTAAATTTGCAGTCGACGTCCTGCCATTGTAAATACCGTTCATGTTTTGTTTTTAATAGAAGACTGCATAACCCAACACTAAGGCACTAAAGCCACAGAAAGAGTTCTTAGATCCTCGCAGGGAGGACTCTATCCCCCATGTAGCCTAATGTTATCACATAAACTTGTCAAAACCTTAAGGGTTTGTGGTTTCTAACTAAGTCCTTATTTTTGCTTTTCTCTCCTCCTTTTGTAGACCCAATTGTAATTTTTCCCTCTCGGCTTGTATTTTTTCTTCTATCTTCCTTCATCTGATTGATCAACATGTTTTCCTTGTCGGATCGCCTGAGAACTGTCGGTCCTAATCCCTTATGTTTTACCTAACGACGATTACATCTCTCCTTACCTTTGTCAATGGTACTTTTATCTTACCGAGCCCTCAACTACTCATTCAAGTTATCTACACAGGCCGCAATCATGAGTAGCAAGAGAAACACTTGAAACAGTCTGATATATAAAATCAAATCAAGTGAGTGGGAAATATCATCTTTCAACGGTAGAGATCCTTCGAGCAGATCATATCGATGACCATCGGGTGATGGGGACCATACAATTGCATAAAGTATAGCATCAACCAGAGGTCTAAAATCGTGAGGCCATCCTAGCCGTTGATCCTGAGGGATGCATAGTGTAGGATCAACATTTCGCTTACTCACAGAATGGAGCAGTCAAAGGGCAGAGTCTTAAAGACTCGTGAAACATAAAATCATGATATAATCTGGGCCACCCATTTCAGAAGGACACGTGGCAGAGGATCTGAACCGCAGAAAAAGTATTATCGAGAGGGTTGAGGTGAGAAGGGTCGATGGTCTGAGGTCCCAAAATACCGATATGATCTGGGATGTCTGATGCAAAGAGACATGTGTCACCCGATCCGATCTATCATGATTTCGCGAATTGGAAATTTGAGCATGGAGCACGACGTGAACTCGTGATAGCGACGTGCCTTAGAGTTAGGCCCACGATCACAACCCAGATTCATATAGAAAGCGGGGCCCAAGGAAATATAAGCACCCATTTAAGCAACATGTGGTTGAGGTTGTTCTAGGGAATGATCTTGGTCATCAAATGCAAGGAAAATCCAACCGTTGATCGAGATGGGTCATTTCATGTTTTTGGGCAGCAGAATATTTGAAATCAAGGGGAGTGGAAACTCCCAAAATGTGAAATCCAAAAATTTTATATGGGCAAAGTGTGGGGTCATGACCCATGGTCACGTGGGGCAAAGGGAATGGAGCCACGTGAAATATCGAAGTGCTCGAGTTGGTCACAAAGAAGGATCAATGTGGCCTCAAGATGCCAAAATTGCCTCAAAGGAATTGTGAGCTCGCCTGGAACATTCATGGGTGTTAGGCCTCATCCTGATCCCAATAAAAGTAGTTAATTAAAATGGGGAAGGTGGTTGAAACCTAGGTTCACCAAATAAATGGAGAGCATGGAAAATCTGGTCATGGAGGGAAGATTGTCAGCTGAAAGTTCCCTGTCATGGATTTTCTTGTGATTCCCATACCAATCTGATCTTTCATCTTACAGAAGAATGCAAGTGCAACCTGACAAAAGAATATGAAGATGCCAAGCCTTGAATGCAATGAAAATAGAGTGCTTCTTAAGGGAGCAAGTTTCTTTGCGTATAAATACTCAGTTTTGATATTTTGTTAAGGTTGATGGTTTAGCTATGCTCCCGATTTGTAAATCTTTAATGAAGCCTCTAGTTTTCTAGTTATGTATTTCCATTTGAGATTTCTTGTTTAATGACATCCAACTCTCTTTTCATCTATTTTTCTTCTAATACTGAAGACTTGGGCATGGGTGATCTAGTCGAGTTGTTGTGATTGTATTGTAATGTATGTTTGATTTCATTATTGTTGTGGCGTTTTTCAGTTTCCTGAGGTTTTGGATTCAAGAAGATCTTGTACTTGAATCTTTTCCTCCTTAGGTTTTTGGAAGACCAGATGTCCATAGAAGACCTCTACATTTCCTCCTCAATTTCTTCATCCTACTCACCCTTTATACAACTTACTGGCTGAAGTTAGATCAAGACCTCACCTGTTTTCACAAACAAACTGAGTTTTCTGAGTTAAAACAATATTATCCTGAGCCTGCGTCCATTAGACCCCTTTTAAATTTATTCATTAAGACATAAAATTTATGGGTATGTGGCTTACCTCTGTTGCAATCCAGAGGTGACTTCTAGTGCTAACAATACCCTTTACCTTCGTGGTATTGATTCCATATTTCGAGGATGTCTCACCTATGATGAAGCTGAGAAATCTTTGAATGACTACCACTCTAGAGCATGTGGTAATGATATGTTTGGGTATGCTACTGCCCAAAATATCTTACGAGTTTGTTTTTCCTGGCCTTCATTGTTTAAATATGGCATTACTACCGTCCAAAAATTCCATGCTTGTCAAACCTATAACAATAAGATCTGATCTCACCCTGCTCCTCTTCACCCTGCCATTTTTGTTGGTCCATTCGCTAAATGGGGAATTGACTTCATGACATGTAACCCTCACTCGGTTGGGGGGGCATGGATACATTATTGTAGATGTGGATTATTTCACTAAGTGGGTCGAGGTGATGCCTACATTTGATAATACCAGGAAAACTACAGTGTTGTTCATATTCAATCATATCATTACTATATTTGGTGTCCCTCAATCCATCATTACTGATCATAGTATTCATTTTCGTAATTTCATGATGTTTGAACTTACTGCGAAGTTGGGTTTTCACCATGAAAACTCAACCCCCTATTATCCATAGGCCAATGGCCAGGTTGAACTAACTAACAAATTTCTCACTACTATGCTTTGACAGATGGTAGGAATTCATAAGTCAAATTGGCACACGATGTTGTTGTCAGAATTATGGGCCTATCGAACATTTGTTAAGTCTTCCGCGAGATTCACACCTTTCCAGTTAGTATATGATATCGAAACAATTTTGTCGATTGAATGTGAAATCCCATATTTGAAATTAGTCGACGAACTTCTCCCTAACACCTCTGCTGAAGAGGAACGTCTTTTGTACTTGATGCAATTAGACGAAACTCATTATGATGCTTTCGTAGTTATTGAAACTTATAAAAATCATGTTAAAGCCCAATATGAAAAGCATGTCAAGCCACATGTTTTTTCTGAAGGCGATCTAGTTCTTCTTTATGAGCAAGATCATGGTTTTCTGGGGGATGGTAAATTCGAGCCGATGTGGCAGGGTCCTTATATTGTGAAATGAGTGTTGAAGAAAGGATCTTATGATCTGGTAGATTATGATGGAATTCCTTTGAGTGAACCTAGAAATGGGCTTTACTTGAAGAAGTACTATGCTTAAGTCATTTTTTCATGAGTGTTTTGTATTTTTAGTGTATCATACTTTTGTGTGCTTTTTCATTTTTGGTTCTACCTTTTGACTTCTTACCTTTCATTATGCTTGGTTTCCATATGTTGGTGTCTTCACTACCCTACATTGGCTTCACTGATGGCGCTAGTCGTAGTACTCAAAACTTAGCATATGTTGCTTGGGCAATCTATGCACCTACGAATGAATTAATTAGTCTACATGGTGTTTGCCTTGGTCGTGCAACTAACAATATCACGAAATATAGTGAAGTTATAAATTTATTGACTGATGTTGTTTCAATTGGAATATGTCATAATATTGTACGACTTGATTCACAATTAGTGGTGCTATAGTTGAGTAATGTTTATTCCATCCAGAGTCCTACTTTGTTAAGGGTATATTTACAAATTCACATCTTGAAACGTCATTTTGATTACATTGAATATCAAAACATTCCCAGATGTCTAAATACATTAACAAATGTATTGGTTTATTGTTTGTTAGGCAAACATTTGAGACATTTATAAAATCCAATCACACTTTGTACATAAAACAAGTAAGCCGGTATGAGCCTCATATTAATAACGATAAAAGTTTACAAAAAAGTATTTCTGTCCGAAGAACAAAATATCAAAAATGTGAAGCACATGGCTTCATATACAACAAAGCATCAAGGATGATTCTCGCTATAACACACAAATTCTCGTGCTACTCTATGGAGCATTCGACCGATGGATTGAGATACGCCCATTGTGTGGCATTGGTAATGCCTAGGAATATCATCTATAGTAGCATCAGGGACATTCATTGTGAGTCCCTCTAGATTTTGTTCTATTATCTCGAAATCGACAACAACTACTCTTGCTACGACACCTCTCTCCCCTTGCCTCTGGATAGGGGATGAACCTAGAGGACATTAAGGTCCCACATCTTCATTATCGAAGAGCACTCGATTAGTCATCAGATAAGCAACACAAAAAACATTTTATATCTTTAAAAATAACAAAAATATTATATAAACAAAATTTCCTTCTTACCTATGTCCCCCCACTGGGAACCTTCTCACATAGGTAGGTCCGTATCTCCATGTAAATATAACCTGATGCATTCATAATCGTTGACCATGATAATTTGAGTCCTAATCCATTAGAAGAAGACATCGTTATACCCGACGATGTGACTGCCTCCATGTCAGCCCATGATATCTACCCACCTCTTCATCCTTGGATCCTGTGGAGTGGGCATACCCCACTCCACCTGCAATCATAAGATAGGGAGCCTTTCTAGGAAGAAGGATACCAAAATAGACCCATATCCGAATTGTTTTAACCCACCACTTCTGCACTTGGTAAGTTGTTTCTTCATGCTTTTTAGGACCCCTTTGCACCAGTTGAAGACTCGAGGCTCCATACACTCCAATGAATACTGAAAATGGCTCTATAGAGCCATGTGGGGAGTTTCACTCCTTGCCATGCGAGTAATAGTATAGAGGATAGTCCGCAAAGGAAAATCTCAGACATCCCTAATAGTGACCTTACCGCTATGTTTCTCGGTTCCCAACACACAATGATGACTGATGTAGTAGTTCATAGGCTCACTGCCACCCCTGCTACTTGTAAGTGTCACCCATGAATCACAATGAGATAGTCATGTTAATAAATAGATACCCTTGATATCTATGGTGAGTGTTTGAGAACCCACATGAAATGCCTGCTCGTTCACATCCCACATGTGAACTAAGTACTCAAGTAGTCTCAATTGGACCCTCATGCCCCGAATCTTGAATAACTTTAGTAACCCACACTGTCGAAGGGCCATAACTATTCCCAAGTCATTCATGACGATATAATATTCTTCTTTGTCCTCTCGTTCATGCCACTCCAACATATTAACCGAGGAAAACCTGCCAATGAACCATAAGATGAGATTAGACACATTAATTTTTTCTTGGGGGTTTTTTCTTATTGGATTCATCTTTTTTTAATTTTGGGTTGTGAACGTTGAAGGCCTGTGCATTTTCATAGTGCGGCATCGCCATACCCTAGCTTTAGGGTCTCTTGCAATGATCCTAGATCATCACAGTTCCCTATATAGGGAACCTACGACGAACTCAACACGTGGGTACCCTCTAAAATTTGACCCAAAAACACATTTTTAACCAATGAAAATCAATTTTTAATCCATGAAAATATGAAGGAGAAGGATATTACCTCTTTAGCAGAGACAATTTGTGAAATGATCCGTCATGCACTCTGCAATCAATTGTTTAAAATTGAGGTGAAAAAGGGCTTTGGAGCAATATTTGGGTGAAGTTACAAATGAAATAGTGAAATGCATTTTTTTACCTATTTTATCGACTTTTATTACTTTTCATTTGTATATTATATTATTTTTTATGCTTCATCAAAGCCCTAAATTCCTAACAACTTTATAAGTGGTTGATTTTTGCAGATTGAAAAAATCTAGAGGTGAGACGTTGGAACAATTGTCCACTTTTTTTGTTTGATTTTATATATTTGTCACATGTACATATCCTTTTAGGGTTTTTCAAGAAAAAATCTGAGTAAGTCTTAATTCTTTCTCAATCTCATAAAATTATAAGAATGTAATTGAGTAGTATTTTGTCTTTTTTTTGAACTTGTAATGGCAACACAAAAAACGAAACCTATGGAGTATCCTTTAAGCTCTTTTCACACCTTAAAAATGAAAATATTGTTGAGCGACCTTGTTCTTTTCACACTCATAAAAGTATTTGAAGAAAACATCTGATGAGCGGTATATTATCACTTTTTTGGTCTCGTGAGATTAGTTGAAAAAAGACTTGATGGAGTTCTCTTTAAGTGTTTTTTAGACTCTCTAAAATTGAAAAGCCTGTGAGTTTTATTTCCTTGGACTCATTAAACAAACATAGAAAGACCCATATGGGATAGAACCACTCCTTCTTAGGGTTATTTAAACATACTTCGAGGGACTCGTTTGAAGGATGATATTACATAAACAATCATATGCTATCCTCCTCAATATTGCGTAAAAATAAAGAGGTACTCGCCAAAAATGGTGGGGGGAAATTGGGAAATAAATGTGTCTCTGTATTTGTGTTAGTGGAAGTAATAGTCACTCTTGAACATGACAACCCCTTTCATCATTGTATCTGGGTTGGGAAATCCATTTGTCTCTTGTTTTACCATCCACAAGTCTATCTGTTGAGTCCTTCTTGAGTCAATGCTCCCAAGACCATTGTTGTTTCGTTCATATGTTCAAGAGAAGTCCAACCTAAATGAGCCTTCTATCGATTCAGCCATATGTAGTTATAAATTTTCTACCATGTTGGCCTTCCCTGTGTCAGTTTCTAATCAGTTCATACTTTGATCTACCTCAAATATGGTACATGTTTTGTGTCATTGATGGGGGATACATCAAGGCCCTCCTGTGATGAGTATTTTCATAGTGAATTCAACACATTATCTAGGAACAAGACTTAGAAAGCATTCAGTACCCTAGAGCCTGCATGCCTCAATGGCGGGTCTCTTCGCTTTCAACAATGGGTTCACATCATTGACCCCTGATTGGAAGAATTTATTGAGTGTTCGTCTACAACTCAATTATTCACATTCGTTGGATTGTACTATAGTACCTTGGGAGTCATTGACACCAATGGTTATTTCCCTCACACTTGTTAACAGTTTTCATTAATGACCGGTAATCAAGTGGTTTCTACTATGTTTGACTTCTACACCTATAATCACATGGCTATATTCGTACTTAGAGATGATGTAAATGAAGACCATGGATCTTATCACTTTGGTCCAGGTTGTGACAACGTATTCATGATTTGTATTGACACATAGATCCACTTTGTATGTCTCGTGGCTATGTCCGAATTTGAGTTCTTTTAGAGCTTAGGTCCACAGTGTATTCCTAGTGGCTATGTTGAATCATGATGACATGGATCCACTGTGTATGTTTAGTGGCCATGACTCACTTGACATTTTTTATTAGAGTCACTTGTAGCCTGGGCATGGGAATTCCTACCTCATAAATGGTATGATATTATGTAGATGCTTGTTTTTCTCCAGGTTCCTGATCAATGTGCTCCTGGTTTTCGGCACACACATTCTACAAAGTATTTCAGCTATCACAAGTTTCAACTTCGTACTTTGGGGGTCATTCTATTACAAATTATTTTGGTCACCTTAGTGATCACCTGACATCATGTGTTCATGTTCCCTAACAATATTAAAAAAGACTTTCTCCATGGGAAAAGTGATTTTCTTTCCTCTCCCAATAACCATATGATGGAAGGTCATCACACCCTGCTATATGCATGGTGTGCGATGATGTTTGATCGTCGCATCCTGCACTATACCTGGATTGTGACGTCGCCGCATGCTACTATAAGCATAGGGTGTGACTATGCTTAAAGCTTGGGAAAAGTCAATTTTCATGAATGTTCTAGAAGGGGATCTTTTAGAAGATGAGGTGGCCTCCGATCGGTTTGGATCTTACTTGCTTCTCTAATTTGGTGGTATTATCCTAATCTCCTCATCCATATCTCTTTCACACTATATAAGGAGGGATCTCTCATGGAAAAGGCTAAGGTTGAATAGGCTAAGAATTGTATGGATATTTCTACTTCAGATTATGCTTGAGAGATTTGCTTTAGTTCTTCAAGTTAGATTGTGGATCTTCTTCATTCAAGGCATTGGAGCAAAGGGGTGTGTGTTGGAGAAAAGAACCATTGAAAGGGGACCTTGAAACATCAAGGCGTGGGTTGTATTCTCCACTTACTATTCACTTAATACAGTAATGCATTTCTTCCCGATATAAGCATCTTATCTTTTATTGTATAATTCCTTGATCATATACATAGACTTCATTATACTTCATTATAGTACATGTCTCTTTGTTTTCTATCCTTTTGGGTTGGTGATTCTTAGACAATCTTAATATTCTGCAAACTCAAGGAAGGAGATACAAAGAGGAAACTAGCGAGGACAAACATTGTTTAAAATGTATGTCACTTGTAACTCATTAAACTAGTTCATTTGATGATGAAGTTTAAGACGAAGTGTGCAGTCTGTTTTTTTTTTTCTAGTTTCCAGTGGGATATATGGAGATATGTTTGTGTCCACACTTACTGTTTAATTTGATAAAAAAAAGTGATGCAAATCCAATCCACTACATTAACGTTGAAGTTTTGAAACTATATTTATGATATTCCTTTTGGTATTGTATATGATCTGATTGCAATTTTTTATATGTTCTTGAATTTCCCTCACCTTATTGATCTTGAGATTTTGATGAGGGTAACCCTTTTAAAGGTGGTTTCATTGGTTTGGTGGAAAATTAACCATTGGATGTGATTTCCCCGTTGATGATTCAGGATTGGTTCGTAGGATCTAGGGCAGTGATAGAGAAACAATTGGATTCTAGAGAGATAAAGGATACAAGTATTTATACATTTGTGTATTTTTTTATTATTGTTTCTTGGGTGACACACATACACTTATGATGTATTCATGGCATAATTATTATATTGTGTTCTTGTTGGAGAGTGATATTTTATTTCTTTTATTCGAATTGGAATTTTAGGAAGATTTATTTGGATTAGAAAAAGTGGAGAAACATTTTTATGTGCTATCACAAAGTTGTATAAGAGACAAATATTTTAGCTATTGTGAGTCTGTGTCGAGGATTGAATAAATATATATATATATATATATATATATATATATATATATATATATATATATATATATATATATATATATATATATATATATATATATATATATATATATATATATATATA
>JZKD02S1972573.1:432666-460078 GCA_000966675.3 Picea glauca | reverse complement strand
ATCTCACCAAATTCAATTCCCTCTACCTGGGAATAACCTTTTGCTACTAACCGAGCTTTGTATTTCTCCACTTTACCTTGTGCATTAAACTTCTTCTTGAACAACCATTTGCTACGAACCAATTTTCTTCCAGTTGGAAGCTCAACTATATCCCATGCCTCATTATTATCCAAGGCATCCATTTCTTCAACCATGGCCTTCTTCCAAAGTTTACTATCCTCTGAATTCACTTCTTCCCTGACAGTTATGGGATCATCATCAGTAATAGATAAAGCAAAATTGGAATGAAAATCAGGTGGACTATACCTTTATGGTTTCCTTCTATCTCTCACTGATCTCCTCAATACTGGGGTATGAGGTTCTTCTTCTTCTTCTTCTGCTTCCTTTGCTTCCTCTTCTTCAGATGATTCAAATTTTTCATCATCCAACTCAAGCTCTATTTTCTCAGGTTCATATTGCATTGGTGGGAATTCATGTTTGGACACATCTTTTACTTCTCTAAAAACAACATCTCGACTGTAAATAGTTTTCTTGGTTTTTGGGTTCCAAAGACTATAACCTTTCACACCATCTTTATAACCAATAAAGATACACTTTCCATCTTTATTATCCAACTTACTCCTATTTTCCTTTGGAACATGTACATAAGAATCATAACCAAACACTTTAAGATGTTGAAGAGAGGGTTTCTTTCCAGACCATACCTCGTATGGAATTGTATCATCCAACACTGATGAAGGTGATGGATTGACCAGGTAACATGTTGTACTCATTGCCTCTGCCCAGAATTCTTGTCCTAACCCGACACCACTGAGCATGCTCCTTTATTTTTCCATCAGTGTCTTGTTCATCCTTTCTGCAACTCCATTCTGCTGAAGAGTGTATGGAGTAGTCTTCTGCCTTGCTATACCACACTTCTTACAAAATTCTTCGAATTCATTTCTACATAATTCTCCACCATTATTTGTTCTCAATACATTTATTTTCTTCTCTGTCTGATTTTTTACCAGAGCCTTAAACTCCTTAAATTTATCAAATACCTCATATTTCTTTCTAAGAAAATAAATCCATGTGTTCCTTGAAAAATCATCTATGAATGAAACATAATACATAGATTTACCTAGGGATGGAACAGGAATAGGTACAAACACATCATTGTGTATCAACTCTAAGATCCCGTTTTCTCTTGTAGCACCAGATGGGAATCTTACTTGATTCTGTTTACCATATATGCAATTTTCATAGAAATCAAAATCCAGAGTGTAATTAGACATACCTTCAATCATACCTTTACCGTGTAGTGTTCGAAGGCCCTTTTCTCCAATATACCCCAGTCTTCGATGCCACAACATGGTCTTCTTTTCTAGAACAATATTGGTCTGGTCTCCTTCATTTTTCTGCTCAAGGACAATAGAAATGTTACACCCATTAGTATAAGTGCTTTCCAACAACTTGTATAGATTTCCACAACAAACTCCCCTTATCAACACCATTACTCCTCGTACCATCTTGCAAGTGTTCTTTTCAAATACAGTTTTCACTCCTGCATCACTCAACTTGCTTACAGATGTTAGGCTCCTGGCTAGTTTTGGAATGTGTAGAACCCCAAGAAGAGTTCTAATCCTTCCATTGTTTATCAGCAACTTAACCCTTTCACGTCCCAAGATTTTTGTTGTCGAGTCATCTCCTAGGAATACATCACCACCATCATATTTTTCATATTCAGAGAACCACTCCCTATGAGGAGTCATATGGTATGATGCACCTGAGTCGATAAACCATACATCATAGTTTGCATGTGTACTTGTAGATGTTAGTTAAACATCACCTCCTTCTTCAATGGAGGTTTTCGCCTCCATGGAAGAGGCACTATCATATCCCTTTGGTTTTTCAACCTTCTTAGACTTGCAATCTTTCTTATAATGCCCTATTTTACCACACTTCCAACATTTCCTCAAAGATTTTCCTAGAGACTTAGATCTACCTGTAGATTTAGATCTCCATCCCGATGGCTTACCAGGGTTCCTGTCTTGGGTATGCCCTCTTACAAATAAAGCATCTGTGTTGTAACCATCCATGCTTTTTCACCTCATCTCTTCAGATAACAAGGATGGAACTACATCCTCATACTTAAATGTAGATTGAGTGGTACTACCTATTGCTACAACTAGATAATCCCAAGAGTCTGGCAAAGAACATAACAAAGTAATACACTTATCTTCTTCTGCAATTGTAATATTAACAGATCCAAGTTGACTTACCAGAGTATTAAAGGCATTTAGATGTTCTGTCACAGAATCTCCATCTTCCATCCTAAGATGATACAACTTCTTTCGAAGAATCAACTTGTTTACCGGGGACTTTGATTGATACAAATTCCCTAACTTATCCCATAGTTCCTTGGCTATAGATTCTACTGAGACATTCAACAACACCAAATCTTCCAGGCAGAGTCAAATAGTACTCCTTGCTCTTATGTCCAACTTGTGCCAATCTTCCTTCGACATACCAGTAGCTGGTGTACTAGTAGTTTGTGTACTGGTAGGTTGTGTACCAGTAGCCTGTGTACTTATAGATGGTGTACCAGTAGGCTATGTACCAAGATCCATAGTGATCCATTGTTCTTTTTCTACAAGAAGGTCCTCCATCTTGAGCTTCCATAGCTCAAAGTTTTTACCATTGAACTTATCTATATCGATTCTAGATGAGCTTGCCATTCCTCTTTCTTTACTCAAATATCCACTTCAAAATCTCCCACTAAACCCAGGTTTATCACAGACCCAAGATAAACTTGATCTATCAAGACTAAGCCAAACCCTTAGCAACAAAGGCATCCCTCTGAAGCCAAAAACGAGCTCTGATACCACACGTAAGTTTTAAACCTACGAAGTAAAGTAATGCATATAGATTCTTAAGCAATACAGAAATTAATCAATGGCTCATACACAAAGTACACAGAGATTTTATACCAGAAACCCTCAACCGGGAAAACCTTTCTTATTTTCATTATATCGAATTTCACCATTCTCCATACAATATATACAATGTTTTTAGGTATTTTGTAGATACCAAAACCCTAATCCCTTAATCCAATATTAATATACAAATCTACTAAAAATAGAAAAAACCGCCCAAAAACATTTTGGGGCGTTGCCCCAAACGTTGCGCGTAACCAGGGGAGGGCATAACTACCCCCCCCCTGGGACCCCCCTGGAAAGCGCCTGACACACACGAAAGAGATCTAGGTAAAGGGATCGTCAGATTCAATTGTCATATCTGACGTGCCCACACACACACACATGCAAAGAATATAACACATACCCAACAAATACAACTCTACGCAGATCTTGGTTTAATGCATATTAATGGGAGATCTCCTTGAGAATTTCACTCATTAATGACAATTTTGATGGTTCCTGCATGGTGAGATATTAGCATGAAAGGTTACTAATTTCATATTAAGAAAGAAGTAGGAAGGTCGCAAGGATGAGAAAGAGCAGTTAAGGAGTGTCTAATTATCAAAAGTGGTCAGGCAGGCTTCAAAATAGGGTTACAAAATACAATTGTCGGAGGTGAGGTCACGAGGGTCAAATTGTATGTCTCAGAAATTTTTGAGTGCAATACGCATAACACAGAAGAGGGCATGATAGGATAGTCCAGAGGGAAATTTTTATATCACGGAAGTCTAGGTAATGTTTGCAGGACATGGAACAATGGAGGTGAAAACAGGAGCCCACCTATCCAGGAACCCACAATAAAAAACGTGGCTCAACTATGGAACAAAGAAATGGCTAGGAAGATTCATTTTCGCTAATATATTGAAACTTGTAATATATCCCATTGTGTGGTAAGATATTTTCTGCATGTCTCACGGAAGAAAAGAGAAAATAAGAGAAGATAAATTAATTTAAACTCGAGGAGTCAAGATTTAATTAAATTTCACCATCTCATCGATTCTTTTTATTTTTAATGGTGGTCTGTACGGTTGTTGCATTATGAACTATTAGCATTAAACCTTGGTCTGGAACAATAAACAGTGCCTAAGAATTGGAGATTTTTGGAGATTCCATGAAATAGGAAAGTATGGAACGCCATGGGATGGACTTCATAATTAGGGTGACAATGGTTCCCTAGGAGAAGTGACTTTCTGAGGGTCAAATTGTATGTCTCAGAACTTGAATGCAAAATGTGTACCACAGAAGAGGGGATGATATGGGAGTCTAGTGGTCAATTTGTATACGACACACCCTTTCAATCATTAATGACATGTTTAAGGTTCATGCACAATGAAGTGATAGCATTAAATCTTGACAATTTCATTTCCAGAGAGAAGTAGGAAGGTGGCGGGGATAGGGAAAAACAAGTAAGGAATGGCTAATTATCGAAAGCAGTTGGTGACGCTTCCAAATAGGGCTACAAGATAAAACCAGTAGAGGTGAGGGCCCGAGCATCAAATTGTATCTCTCGAGAGTGTTGAATGTAGAATGTGTAATACAGAAGAGTGAATGATGATGCATTCCTGCTGAAAAACTGTATATCGCGAAACTTCGGGTACTGTTTGCTAGTCATGGAACATTGGAAACACAATCTTGAGCCCGCCAATCCGGGAACCCGCAATCAAAAAAGTGTATATGTATGAAACATGGAAATGGAAGGGAGGAATCGATACACAATAAATGTATAATTTCATGGAGATACAACCAACTCAGGACTAAGTATTGAAAGGAACGGCGGGCGGTTTTGCTCATGACGGGGCATTCCAGCGGACAAATTGTATATCGCGTAACTTGGGGCACTGTTTACAAGTTGCGGAAGATTCTAAACAAAATTTTTAGGCCTTCAATCCGAGAACCCGCAATCAAAAAAGTGTCCAAGTATGGAATAGGGAAACATTGGCCCGGACTTGTTTTCGCTAATATATTGAAATTTGTAAGAATTTTTCCATTACCTGGCAAGATCTTCTTTCCATGTTTCTGGACAAGTTTTGTAGGGATGGTTAGTCCTTGATACTTTTTATTATTAATGATGATCCTTATGGTTGTTGCATGATGGCATTTTAGTATTAAACCTTTGGTGTTGCATATTTGGAAAGAAATACAAGGATGGTCGGAACATGAAACAATGACTAGGAATTGGAGATTTCGTGAACCCGCCAACTCAAGGATCCAAAATAGGGTGACAAGGTATACCCAGAAGATGTGAGGCCCCAAAGAAACATTTGAATTCATAATATGTAACACGAAAGAGGGGATGATGTCGGAATCCGGTAGTCAATTTGTATATGGCGGAGGACTGAGTGCCAATTGTTTCCTACTAGTGTGTTCAATTATCACTAGTAAGAGCATAATTAATGTATATTAGGAAGGACATGAAGTTAGTGGGGATGGAAGGTAGTGAAAGATACTTTGAAACATTTGTGAACCATGGTAGAGTGAAGCTTGTGAGTTCGAGGAGTCCGCGGTGGAATTGTAGATCACATAATATTTTAGTGCAAGATGTATATCACGAAACAAGAAGCAGTAGAGTTTGAAAGTGCTAACCCGACAATCGCGGCCATAAAATTGGCTAAGTATGGAAAGGAACAATAGTTAGTCGGATTCGTTATGTGAGGATATAGTTGGAGATGAATATATGTCATCCTGCCAATGCTAGAACCCGCGATTATATAAAGGGGGCTAAGTATATAACCAGAAAGCGATAATACACGAGAAGAAGAAAAGGCAAAAAGGGATAAGGATTCCACGATGGAATTGTAGATCATGGATGTTTTGAGTGAAAGATGTATATCACAGAACAAGAAGAAGCAGAGTTCAAAACCAGCAACCCAGCAACTGTGGCCATAAAATTGGATAAGTATGGAAGGAACAACAATCAATCAAATTCATCATGTGAGGATATAGATGGAGATGAAGATATCTCATCCTGCCAATGATACAAACCACGATCATAGAAAGGTGACTAAATATATAACCAGAAAGCGATAATACACGGGAAGAAGAAAAGGGAAAAAGGGCTAACTATCTCACAAAAGAACATCTACTGTTTGTTTATCAATGCCAATATTTTTGAACCCCTGGTGGGTTCTTACTAGTAAAAGCATAAATTGGAGATCATGGAATTTCTTTGGGTACAATATGTATATGATGAAACATGGTACATAAGTGTTGGATACCACAAAACTGGAACCCGATGGTCATATAATTGGCTAAGTATTGAAAGGGACCGTGGTCGATTGGGCTCATGGTGTGAAGATATATATAAAGAGTTGAAAATGAAAATAAACATAGAACTGCAAAGGGATAATAGAGGGGCAGAAAACATGGAAAATTTAAAGAGAAAGTGTTTATATTTATTTAAATGGTATTCATATTAATATATATTAATAGATTATTTATGGTCCAAATGTAAAGCATCTTCCAATTTGCAAGATCCTGTTCGGTTTGCAAATTTAATTGAAATCCATAAGAAATAGAAAGAAAAAAAATAACAGATGATTGGGCTTGTGACGGGGCATTCCAATAGACAAATTTTATATCACTGAACTCTGGGCACTATTTTCAACTCATAGAAGATTCATAACACAATTTTGAGGCTGTCAATTCGGGAACCCGCAATCGAAAAAGTGTCTAAGTATGGAGCAGGGAAATGATGGCTCGTACTTGTTTTCGCTAATATATTGAAATTTGTAATAGATTTTCCATCACCTGGAAAAATATTCTTTGCATGTTTCTATACAAGTTCTGTAGGGATGGTTAGTCCTCGAGACTTTTTCTTATTAATGACAATATTTACAGTTGTTGAATGATGGTGTTTTAGTATTAAACCTTTGGTGTTTGTAACATCCCCAGACACCCATAGGACGAGGCATGCTACCTTCAAGCCCACCCTTGGACTTCTTTCTCTTACGATACCTTTTTAAAATTTAAGGATGCATAAAAGAATATACTTTAACGACGTGCACAATAGTAGTAAGCAAGCATGCATAGTCTAAAGATTCAATTAAACGATAATTAAATATACACAACATAATACATTCATATACAGATAATAATATCACAACATAGAGCACTTATATTTATAAAAAGGAGACACCAACTGGCTGCAGACCAAGGATGTTCCACCCAACCATAGACACCACTGCTCCAAATCTGAACAGCAGTGTCACCCACAAGCCAAAGCTATGAATCCACAAGGATAGTTATAGGGTATAGTTGGGCTCCCAAATGAGTCAACTCTCAAGCTCTCATAGGTTTCCCATCACCCACAAGAATCCAAGTACCCGACTCTCTTCTACCCAACGTGTACTGCCCCAAGAGAATGGACCTTCACCCTTCTCTTCCACGCATTCCCTCTCCTTTATTTTGGGGCCTCCAACACAGTTGGTCCAAAATATCAATGTTGGAACTCTCAGGACTTGCAGTTGGGAGAAAACCAGGGCACATGCCAACGAATCTCATATATGCAGGCCCTAGGTCACAGATGGATTGCACCAGTGACCATTATATCCAACTATCCCATGGCTAATTATTCAACAGTTTGGTTCCCTTCCCCCAAGCTAAGACGCAGGCGAGGATGGATTAATGGATGCATAATTGAGTGCATGGAATTGCATGAGGGAAATGAAGGAACGTATAGGAAATCATTGAACAAGGCATCGGTCCCACAACCAATGACCAACGACCATCGACCCCTGACCAACCCCACAATCCGACTAGGGATAGGTTTAAGTATTTTCATGGGGAAATCAAGAACCTTGTGTCCTTCCACAAGAATATCACGTAATCGATTCCCTCCCTTAGAAAAAAAGGGGTAATTAAAATAGGAATAAACACTTATCCCCTCAAGCCCCCTCTCTTGTGGAATCATAACCCCCTATAACTCTAGTACTTGTTTGTCTAGCAGCGAGCAATCTATTTATTATTAATAATGATACAAAAAAATTACATGTATTGGGCACACTGGCCTTTTAATAATTGTTTAGTCACTCTGGCCTCTTAGCATTGTCACAATACATTATTTAAAATGGGGGTTCAAAACCCAGAGTGTTACATCCCCTCCCCCTTATTTTGGCACTGTCCTCAGTGCATATACAAAATAGATATCAAAATCTCAAATTTATTCAAAAATATGTGGGTACTTTTCCCACATGGAATCTTCATGCTCCTAGGTAGCATCTTCGGGACTGTAGTGGGTCCACTAAACTTTTACCAGCTCTATAACTTGATTTCAGAGCATTTTGACTTTTATGTCCAATACGCACACTAGTTGAACCTGAAAATTTCCCTTTGTCTCTATCTGAATCAGACTCCAATCAATAACATGGTTAGGATCATGTACACATTTCTTTAGTAAAGAGACATGAAATACATTATGCACATTCATGGAAGCATGCAATGCAAGGATCTATGCAATTGTCCCTGTTCTGTCCAATATTTTAAATGGACCACAAAATCTGACTTCCATTTTTGTACAACTACCCAATTTCAAAGAGCTTTTCTTGGGCTTCACTTTCAAAAGTACATGCTCCCCTACTTTAAACTCTCTAGCTGTCCTATTCTTGTCTGCATAAATTTTTTTTCTATCCTGAGCTTCCTTTAAATTATGCTTGATCTTGACCACCTAGTCTTCCATGTCCTTGAGAAAATCTTGCCCAAGTACCACTCTATCTATTGGGTTTTCCTAGCTTACTTGAGTATCACATTTCCTATCGTACAAGGCTTCAAATGGGATCATTATCAATGAATCTTGATACCCATTATTATATGCAAACTCAACCAAGTGTAAGTAATATTCCCACTTAGATGGCTTATGCATCACATACATTCTCAACATGTCTTCAATTATTCGTTTGACCCTATATGTTTTCCCATCTATCTAGGGATGATATGTTGTGCTAAAGTTTAAATTTGTGCCAAATCATTTAAAAAATCCCCTCCATAAATTGGAGGTAAATTTCATATCTTTGTCTGATACGATTGTCCTAGGTATCCCATGCAGCCTAGCAATTTCCTTCATGAAAATTTCTGCCATATTAATAAATGTATGCGTTGTCTGGAACATAGATCCTATTTTTATGCATGAGTAGTTTGTCTTCCTTTATCTCATACTCCTTTATTTTCTGTTGTACATCTCCTTTCTATAAGTTTTCCTCTACCTGTAGGTAATGCTGGTCTATAACAAGACCATCTAAAATTCTTCTCTTCAAGTTTGACTAATGCATACTGACAGCACTAGCATGCATGATATGCACTCTTCTACTAAGTGAATTGGCAACTTTATTCTCCTTTCCCTTGACATGCTTGATATCGAAGTCATATTCACTTAAAAATTCTATCCATCTTGTTTCCTTGGAATTAAGGGTTGGATGTTCAAAAAGATACTTCAGACTAATGTGGTCTTTTCTTAATTCGAATTTCTTCCCCATGAGATAATTCCTCCACATCCTCAAGGCATGATCAATGGCAGAAAGTTCCAAGTCATGGGTGGCATAGTTCCTCTCATGTTTGTTAATATTTATGGACTCATATCCAATGACATGTCCATTTTGTGTGAGGACTCCCCCAATTCCTTCCTTACATGCGTCTGTACATAGCACACAACTTTCATTTGGGTCAACAAACTTTAACATAGATGCACTCGTAAGTAATTTCTTCAATAGATTAAAATTGTCTTCACACTTGAGTGTCCATTCAAATTTAGTTCCCTTCTTTTGCAAAGAAGTGATGGGATGAGCAATCTTAGAGAACCCTACTATGAACCTTCTCTAGTAGCCAACTAATCCCATAAAATATCGGACGCCTGACACATTTCTGGGTGTTGGCCATCCTCTAATGGATTTGATCTTCTCTGGATCTACTGCTATGCCCTGTTCTGAAATAATGTTTCCCAAGTAATGGATCTTCTTTTGATAAAAATAACACTTACTCAACTTGGCATACAACTGATGTTCTCTTAGTACTTGCAATACCAGTCTTAAGTGATGTTCATGCTCCTCTTCAGACATAGAATAGATAAGTATGTCATCCAGGAATACTATGAAAAACTTATCCAAATAATTCCTGAATATGACATTCATTAAGCACATGAATACAACTGGTGCATTAGTCAGTCCAAATGGCACCGCTACAAATTTATAATGCCCATACCTGGTCCTAAAGGTTGTCTTATGAATGTCTTCTTCCTTGATTCTTACCTGATGTTATCGTGCCCTCTATTCAACTTTTGAAAATATCTTTTCTCCTCTTAGCTGATAAAAGAGGTCATCAATTCGGGGTAGAGAATACTAGTTCTTTATAGTGTACTTGTTCATCTATTGGAAGTCAATACACAACTTCAAGGTTCCATCCTTATTCTTGAAAAAAAGTGTTGGTGCTCCCCAAGGTGAAACACTTGGACATATGTACCCTTTCTTCAACAATTCCTCCAACTGCATTTGTAATTCTTTTAACTCTGGTGTGTCATTTTGTAAGGTTTTTTTGACACCAAGACGGCTCCTGGAACTACATCAACTGAGAAATATATATCCCTTTTTGGTGGCAATCTGGGTATTTCTTGGAATACATATTCAAATTCCTGTAGCACTGAGAAATCTTCGAGGATTGACCCCTTTGTATTATTTGTCTCTTCCACATGAGCTGAATACAATTGACATCCTTTCCTAAAACATATTTTTAGCTGTAAGGCTGAAATCTTCCTTATAGAGATGGGTCTTGGAACTCCTTTCTCAGTGCTATGTTTTCCATTTCCATCAAGACATGCAAATGTCTTGTTATGACAATCTAGGACAACATGATGCTTTTCCAACCAATCCATTCCAATCAGAATATCATAAGACCCAAATGGTATGATATTTAGATCAATACTCGTATTCACGCCATTAAGACTTATGAAACAAATTTTGACCATATCATGGATTCTTCTTTTGGTCCTAGTGGATAACTAAACCAAAATTGTTTTTCCAAGTTTACTTTTCTCCAAATGTAATCTATCCACCATCTTAGGATGAATGTAACAATGACTTGCTCCTGAATCAATCAAAGAAGCAACACATTGATTTATGATCTTACCTTCCACCTCTATCATATTGGACTAGTACTCTGCTTGTCTATCATTTAAAGCTGGATAGATTCTTCCCATATCTTAGACTATTGTATCCTCATGGATGTTGTGCACCATATTCACCCTGTCTTTTATATGTGGGCAATCCTTGTACAGGTGATCTTCCTTGCATCCCCATCATTGGATTGGTGGTCTTCCCCTTTTTCCCAAGGAATATTCCTTCTTGAAATATCCCTTAGCATATTGATCTTGATGATTGATATTAGGCTCATTACTATTGAAGGGAGGTTTGAATCATTTCCTCCTCTAATCGGACTTTGTATTTTTCTTTTCCTTCCAAAATTTATGTAGGGATTCTCTTCCCTGGCCTTTCTCATACAGGTATTTAGCCTTCCTGATGACCTCAGTCAAGGTATTGGGTTCATCATACTTTATATTTTTCTTATAAAAGGTTGGCAGTCCACTTATAAATATCTGTGTTTTCACTTTCTCATCGCCAATGAACCTGACATACTTTAACAATCCCAATAAATTCTTCTCGTACTCTGCCATAGTCATGCTTCCCAACCTAAGTTCAAAGAACTCCTCCATTTTATTGTCATAGAAATTCTCTGAGAGGTACTCCTTCTAGAAGTACTTCTTGAACTGCTTCCAAGTGATCTTAATTTCATTAACATGTTCCACTTACTTCAGTTGGTCCCACCGCATTGTAGCTTTCCCATCTAAATGGTAGGTGGAACTCATGGCTTCCAGGTTGGACGAATAGTTATGCAACTGAAAATATCTTCTGAGCCCAAGAAACCATGCTTCAACGTCATCTTCCCTTTCTCTTTCACCCTCAAATGAAGGTGGCTTGAGCTTCCTTATCTCTCCTTGTAAACTATCTAGCTCTTATTTCCTTCTTTGGTGTTTGACAGGAGACACCTCTGGACTCCTTACGGGATATTCCAATGCATAAAACTTTCTTTCTGAGTAAAGAGGTGAGTGGTGTCCATGAGCTCTACTAGCACTTCTGGAATAACCAACTCTTCCATGATCATCCCTTTTTTCATGGCACCTTCCTTGTTCCTCTTGTTTTGAGTTTGATCCCTTCTTCGTTTATCTCTGCAACTGATCTAAGATCTACAACACTCGAGAATTTATATGAATTTTCTCTCTTATCCATCTCTCATTGTCTTCTTTGTAGCTCTGCACTTCCATCTTCAAGCTTCTTACCATTTCTATTAACGTTTCCTGCTCTTTTTTTCCCTTGCATCCATTGGACCCTATCTCTACATTAATAACTCTAGTATTCTAGCCTTCAGTCTCCTTATCATGACTAGAGGCTCCCTCGCCTTCTTCCATTTCCTCAATACACATCCTAAGTTGATGTGTTTAAACCCATTAATTCTGCAAAAATGTGCAAGCAATCATTTTTTTAGAGTTATGCATATGATAAACAAAATTTCCAAACCATGCTACAGGTCTCTTTATTTTTTTGTTCATGGAGATCATATCCCCATTCTCCAAAAATAACAGTGTCAAGTTATCCTTGGTCGACACAGAATCTCATCCTAAGACGATGCTTCCTCCAAACCACCTTCCCAGGTGACCACGACTAGAAACCATGGTTAAATCCTTCCTTATCACCTTTTTGTCTCCATTAAGACAATCAATTCGGACCTTATCCCTCCTTAGCTCATCTCTCAATATGCATATGACCATGGCCATGACCGTGTGCTTAGCTTAAAAATCACGTGTTCAGAGCTTCGGGACATCGGAACTTTCAACCAGGACAAGATCAACGGTCCTTGTCCTCTTTCACAATCAACAATTGAGATCCACTTCGGGACTCTGTAATTCGGGAGTATAAAATTTCCTTGCTTGCCTCCTTCTGGAATGATTTTACCTAGAGTTCATGATCTAACGACGGGTTTCCTCCCACAAATCAATGACTGTGAATCACTTCAGATATTCGATCTTCAAAAGTTTCAAAATTTCCTCTTGCACTTTCTCTTGGAGTGCTTTCACCCAAAGTTGATGATCCTTCGACGTGTGTCTTCTAGAATCAATGGTCGATACGTAATATGGCCCTCGGGCCTTTAGGAGTTTTCAACCCAATGCAACCTATCACATATTTCCCCTCTAGAGTGCCCAATCTTTGTATTGCACGATCTGTCACCACGTGGTGAAATACTGGAAGTGGACACGTGGCCCAATCAGGTGGGTGACATGTGTCACGTTCTAACTGACTTTTCAATACTCCAAATGATCAAAACTTATTGACATGTGGCACACATCTCATGTGTCCATGTCATCCCAGGTAATGTCCACAAGCCACATCACTTCGAGAATTCTGGGATCCACATCACCTCTAGGTGACATCATCATGCCCCATCACTTTGGCTCTTCGGGCTTCGGGACTTCAAGAGTTTCCATACTAGCAGACTTCCAATTCTCTCGATCTCTGCATTCCTGAACTAACCAATCTATCACCATGTGTCCTTTTGGATTGGAAAACTAAGATTCACTTTGGGCATTCACCCGAATTCCACGGATCTGCACCATGTTCCCTCCTTAATTTGACGGTTGAGGCTTACTTTGGGTCTTCGGACTTCAGAAATCTCAAATTTCAAAACTTATTTGGTGCCACTAGATTTTATCTGAACCCTTGGATCTGGTGATGTGTTTCTCTCGGCAGATCAATGGCTGAGATCCTTTCAGGTCTTCAAGTTTCCGAAATCTCAAACTTCAAACCCATTGAAGTACATGGGATTATGTCGTGTGTCCTCTTGAATCGGATGGTTGAGGCTTACTTCAGACCTTCACTTGAAATACACAGATTTATGCCATGTCTCTTTTGGATCAAATGGCCCAGATTCACCTTGGACGATCCAATGCTTGAGATTTACCTCGGATTATCTAGCGACTAAGATCTATTTCGGTTGATCGGATGATCGATATTTACTCCAATTATCTGGCTCTTCGGGATTCAAAAGTTTCAAATCTCAACTGAAAACCTCTCGAACATATTTATCCAAAGTTACTGATCTGTTGACACATACCTCTTGGTGAATGACAGTCAAGATCTACTTCGAATATACAGAGTTTCGATGTTCGAGCCCTAACATGTCACATCACTGCATGCCTTTCAATTTGTGGGGGCACGCATCAATAGTTTGGAGTAACCCTCTTTTTGCCCCGCAATTCTCCTGATGTTGACACGTAACCCCTTGGGGAAACCATGGTTTGGATTGCATGACTGCCTTGGGAAATTATCTCCCATGCAACTTGGTTCCCCACAATGCCTCATGTTCGTTGATCTCATTCTCTAATGGGATCTGATGGTGGTGACCTTAAACCTTTCTTCCTTTTAATCAGACGATCGATGTTCACTTGTCCTCTGATCCAACGATCTCAGATCTCTCTTGATCCTATAATGGCGATCACTCCTGAATTCGAAGGGGATGGTCACAATCCTTCGAACCCCTTACATGGGTCTCTGACGTTCTATCTCTTGTGTAGATTCTACAATGTCATTCCTCCTGATCTATTCAACTCCACATTCAAAATTCGATCTCGACCTCGAGACTCTGACCAACAGACTCGGCCCATACTAGCCTAGTGTTTCAACCAGAAGCTCTGATACCATTTTGTAACATCTCCAACCACCCATAGGATGGGGCATTCTACCTTCAATCCCTCCCTTGGACTTCTTTCTCTTACCACACCTTTTTAAAATTTAAGGATGCATAAAAGAAAAGACTTTAACGACATGCACAATAGTAGTCAACAAGAATGCATAGACTAAAGATTCAATTAAGCGATGATTAAATATACACAATAGAATACATTCATACATAGATAATGATATCACAACATAGAGCACTTATCTTTATAAAAATGTGACACCAACTAGCTGCAGACCGAGGACGTTCCACCCAACCATAAACACCACTGCTCCAAATCTCAACAATAGTGTCACCCCTGAGCCAGGGCTATGAATCCACAAGGATAGTTCCAGAGTGTACTTAGGTTCCCAAACTAGTGAACTCTGAAGTTCTCACAAGTTTCCTAGCACCCACAAAAGTCCAAGTACCCAGCTCTCTTCTACCTAGCTTGTACCACCCCAAGAGAATGGACCTCCACTCTTCTCTTCCACGCAATCCCTCAGGCAGTCCCTCCCCTTTATGTTGGGGCCTCTAGCACAACTGGTCCAGAATATCAATGATGGAACTCTCAGGACTCGTAGTTGTGAGAAAAATAGGGCACATGCCATTGCATCTTAGACATGTAGGCCCAAGGTCATGACGAGATTGCACCAATGACCATTACAACCAACTATCCCGTGGCTAATTATTCAACAGTTTGGTTCCCTTCCCCCAAGCCAAGACACAGGTGAGGATGGATCAATGGATGGGTAAGTGAGTGCATGGAAGTGTGTGAGGGAAATGAAGGAACGTACAGAAAATCAACGAACAAGTCATCGATTCAGTCCCACGACCAATGACCAATGACCATCAAACATCAACCAATCCCACAATCCGACCAGGTATGGGTTTAAGTATTTTCGTGGGGAAATAAAGGACCTCCTGGACTTCCCCAGAAAGCTCACGTAATTGATCCCCTCCCTTAGACAAAAAGGGGTAATTAAAATAGGAACAAACACTTAGCCCCTCAAGCCCCCTCAATTGTATAACTCTAGTCCTTGTCTGTCTAGCAACCAACCAGGTATTTATTAATAATAATGATAAAAAGCATTACATGTATTGGGCACACTAGTCTTTTAATGATTGTTTCGGCACTCTGGCCTCTCAGCATTGTAACAATACATTATTTAAAATGGGGGTTCAAAACCTAGGGTGTTACAGTGTTTCATATTTGGAAAGAAGTTCGAGGATGGGTGGAATAGGAAATGGTGACCATAAATTGGATATTTCGTGAACTTGTCAATGCGAGGATCCAAAATAGGGTGACAAGGTCTCCCCAAAAGACGTGAGGCCCCAACGGTAAAATTGTATCGCTCAAAAAATTTGAATGCATAATGTGTAACATGGAGGAGGGGACGATGTCGGATTTCAGTAGTCAATTTGTATATGGTGAAGGTCTGGGTGCCAATTCTTTCATAGCAGTGATTTTAGTTGTCACTAGTAAGAGCATAGTTAATGTATATTATGAAGGATGCGAAGTTAGTGGGGATGGAAGGTAGTGACAGATACTTTGAGGAATTTGTGAACCCTTGTAGAGTGAATCTTGCGAGTTCGAGGAGTCCATAGTGGAATTGTAGATCACAGAAGTTTTGTGAAAGATGTATATAATGGAAAAAGAAGCAACCAAGTTCGTAAGCACCAACCCGACAACTGTGTCCATAAAATTGGTGAAGTATGGAAAGGAACAATGGTTAGTCGAATTCGTCATGTGAGAATATATATGGAGATGAAGATATGTCAGTCTGCCAAACTTGGAACCCGCGATCATAGAAAGGCGACTAATTATATAACCAAAAATCGATAATGGATGGGAAGAAGAAAAGGCGAAAAGGGATAAGTATCTCATAGTAGAAAATCTATTTTTCATTTATTAATGCCAATATTTTCAAACCCCTGGTGAGTTCTAACTAGTAAAAACATAAATTGCAGATCATGGAATTTCTTTGGCTGCAAGATATATATGAAGAAATAGGGGGCACAAGTGTTGGATATTGAAAACTTGGGACCTGGTGGCCAGATAATTGGCTAAGTATTGGACAAGAGAAAGTTTTTATATTTATTCCAATAGTATTCATATTAATATATATTAATAGATTATTTTTGGTTCAAATGTAAATCATCTCCCAATTTGCAGGATGTTGTTCGGTTCACAAATTTTGTTGAAATCATGCAAGTTTTGAGTGCAAGATGTATATAATAGAACAAGAAGCAACAAAGTTTGAAAGTGCCAACCTGGCAATAACGGCCATAAAATTGGCTAAGTATGGAAAGGAACAACGGTCGGTCGGATTCGTCATGTGAGGATATAGATGGAGATGAAGATATGTCATCCCGCCAACCCTGGAACCCATGATCATAGAAAGGTTACTAAGTAAATAACCAGAAGGTGATAATAGACGGGAGGAAGAAAAGGGAAAAAGGGCTAAGTATCTCACAGAAGAAAATCTATTGTTCCTTTATTAATGTCAATCTTTTTGAACCCCTCGTGAGTTCTCACTAGTAGAAGCGTAAATTGTAGATCATGAAAGTTCTTTGGAGGCAATGTGTATATGACGAAACTAAGGATATAGGTGTTGGATACTGCAAACCCAGGACCCGATGGCCAGATAATTGGCTAAGTTTTGGCCAAGAGAACGATTTTATATTTATTCCAATAGTATTCATATTAGTATATTAATAGATTATTTTTGGTTCAAATGTAAATCATCTTCCAATTTGTAGGATGTTGTTCGGTTCACAAATTTCATTGAAAACAATAACCAATAGAAAGAATATATATATATATATATGATGAAACATTTTTTGTATATGCACTGATATTATCAAATAGAAGAAGCTACAATATATGCAAGATATTGAACAAGAACATGACGTCAACGCTTGAGTTGCCTTGTTGTAATAGTCATTAATTCATTCTATTTATGGGACCCGAAGAATGAAAGCCGAATGGGTCCTCCCATTTATTTCTTTAAGTATAGGGTGGGTGCCACATAAATATGGCCTATGAAAAATTATTCTTCAATGTAAAATGTAAGGAATGAATAGAGTAGCCTTTATTTAAATTGAAGTGTTCGGTAGAAGAAAGAAAATATTTTCATCCATGTTTAATGACACAAAAATAAAGGTACAAAATAAAATGAAAAGCAATACTAGAGATTGGAAAACACCATAAAAAAAACCACAAATATTCTATATTCAAATAAGATGGGTTACAAAATATAGCTGAGATTATTTGCCACAATGACTGCGATTTGGCCTGCCCTCGACCAAAAAATAATATGTACAATAACGAAGCTTGTGGACAGTCTTCTTAACGATCAAATGCTTGATTCATAAAAAACAATGAGTTGAATATCAATTTTGGGTCTTGGACTTCATTGGTGCTGGCAACTAGATCTATCCTAGCTTTTTGAATAGCATGTCTCTTCTAGATATGGCTTGCCTGCATTGGTTGGTTATTCAACATTCCATACTTTTTTAAGTGTTAATTTCCCTCTGCCGTCGAAAACTTGGGGTTTAAGGTGCCTTCCTTGTAATGTTCTTGATCATTGTGATCCGAGACAACTCAGAAATGAGATTTAGGCCCAATTCAAAGTCGAGGGATTTGTTTTATGTGACGTTAGCTTTGGGGAAACAAATCATGTTAGGAAACAAAAGATGAGAAAAAAAAAATTCATGTATGTTGTGACTGTTATTCTCCCTATATTCGATCAGCTGTTTGGCTGAAAATCCTTCCTGAAGATTTGTATATTGAACTTCTTTGTTTTATTATGATAAATTGGAAGGGACGTCCAAGCTAGCTGCAAAATGTTCCTCTGTTGAAGTACATAGATTCTTCCAGCAACACAGATCTGGAAAGTGTATAAAATGCTACAGATCACAACAGAATATATCTTTTGTCATAGGGGTGGCAGACATGGCGGCCCGCAAAAAGGTCTGGAATGTTCGGAAGTGACGCCAAATATTACTCCATGCCTGAATACACTTAGAAGGAAATTATAAAATTGGATACCAACGAACATGAGAAATTGTATGCGCATTTGAATTAACATTCTAAAATTACAGAACATTTTATGCCAAAGTTGTAACAGAATTGACAGACAACCAATATCTATGTCAAAGAGTGGTGAGCAACCTCTAGATGTAGTAACAAAATCAACATGCAATCAACTTTCGATCACTACTAATACTAATGTCAAGTGTAAGAATTTGTGATCACGGGTTCTAGGTAGTTTCACCTTTAGGAATCCACATAGGTGGTGAGCCCACGCTCAAGATAGCTTCGGCTTCAGACATTGACATTGGCAGTGGAAATGGGAACAATGCTATTGACTGCAGTACGACAATGCAGTGAACAAGTAGGGCTATCATTTTCAAGGCACTTAAACTTCGGGATTGTTATACCTACAAAGAACATCGACCTTAGTGTTTCTTTCTCACGAAATCTATAATGTTTCTTTGAGTCCATAAATCTATGGAAGTTGGGTTTCCTGTCCGATAATGACCTTGACATTAGGTATTATCTGACATTGTAGTGTTAATGCAATTGCCATAGTGGATGATGACTCAATTGCATTGGCACAAGAAATATTAATTTTTTGATTAATCAACATCCTTAAAGGACGTGAATCCCAAACAATGCCTAAAACTTTTCGAACATCCATCTATTCAAAAAATACATTGTTCTATATTTAAAAAAATAAGAAATTGTATGGTTTGAAAAATTTTGTTTTTCAAATATCGCATCAACTACAACATAAGAAATGAATTTTACTTATCCAAAGAAAGGGAAACAACATGAAGATTGAAATTTGGTGGAAACAAATCTGGAAACACACCACTACATTAATGTCTCTTCTAAAGAATGAAATAAAATGATTACATGAAGGTGGTAGTAAAAGGTGATTTTCAGAAACCAAATCATTACTTGAGCACACAAAAATTCTTGCAGAAGGTGGTAGTATAAAGTAATCCTCAGTAAGTGTCGCAAAGTCCATAATCCATAATTCCTTCCCATTAAATTTTTCCAGTTACATGTTGATGTAGGGATTAGAAAGTTTTGAGAGCATCGTTCCCTGTTTATATACCCACCTTCAAGTAGGAGGGGAATATTCATGTAAATAGACGAAAGCCCATCGACCCAAATGAAATCATATGCATAGGAGTAGTAAAATAAAAAATGTGCAGTAGCGATAGACAGTTGATTGTATGTGGAGTTTGTAACTACATATAAAGGAAAGTGAACGAACTTTGATAAAAAGTATGGCTTTCTGTCAAGTCTATTACCACACCCAGAAGTAGCACAACAAACTTTGAAATATAAACTTCTGTAATTTTAGTATGTCGTTTTAACCAGTCGTACAATTTCTCTTACTCGCGACGATCCAAATATATAATTTCCTTATGAGTATATTTGTGAATGGAGTAATATTTCACGTCATTTTTGTGTATTACAGACCATTTTTCAAACCACGGTAAGTGTGACTCCTCTGATGGAAGACAAATTCTTGTGTGCTCTACAGAATTTGATACACTTGCCAAAGCTGTGTTGTTGGAAGAAACTATATACTTCAATGAAGGAGAATTTTGCAAGTGACCTGAAAATCCCTTCCAACTCCTAGAAAGAAGACAAAGAATATAAACAAACAAATCTTCAGCCATGCCTTTCAACCAACCAAAGCATCGACTACATGGAGAACACAAATCAGAAGATACTTGGTTTTTTTTTTCCTGTCTGAGTTTCTATTGACTAACAGAGTTTTTTTTTGGCTCAAAGCTCATGTCATATAAAAGCATTCTCGCATCTTTCAATTGGACCTCAATGGAATCTCTAAGTTGTCTTACATGTCCATGACCAAGAACATTACAACAGAGGAACCCTAAATCCCAAATCTTTGATGATAGAGAGAAATAGGAATAAGTATTTAAAATAAACGTTGGAGGATGACAGTATAATATTTTGTAGATTTTGGTTTAATTCATCTTAATGGGATATGCCCTCGATATTTTTTCTTATTAATTCCAATATTTTTGAATATATGCATTGAATAGTGACTAATAGCATGTATTACCATTCCCATATCCAAGCATATTCTCAAATATGACAATTTGTAACATATGAACAATATTAAAGAGGGACATGATGTCAAGACCTCTATGGATGAAAAATTCATGGATGGAAGCATGGTAGTACAATATTGCACTATTACTATGATGATGCCTTTAAAAAACTAAAATAACCAATATTTTTTTTGCAAATTCAAAATGCAAGCAAAAACAATTATCAGGTCCCATAATATTCTCATGTTTATGTATTTTAGTGGGAGATGTCCTCTAACTTTCTGCTTATTAAAGCCAATCTTTTTGAACCTGTTTGGTCGGTTGTCACTTTTAAAAGCATAATTAATGTGCATTGGGAAGGGCAAAAGGTGGCGGGGATGGAGGGGAGAGACAAAATGCTTTTAAACTCTTATGAACCCTAGAACGTGTGAACCCGCAAAACTTTGAAGACTCGACTAAGTATGGAAATGCAAGTCGAAAAGACAGAGTCATTGTAGGTAGAGACAGTGTTGCGAGTTCGAGGAGTCCGAGGTCGAATTGTAGAGCATGAACATTCTGGGTGCAAGATGTATACCCTGAACACGAGTTAACATAGTTCAATAGCACCTATACATGAACCCACATTCATAAAATTGGATAAGTATGCAAACAAACAACGATCGGTCGGACTCATGATGTGAAGATATAGATGGAGATGATGATTTGTTAGTTCGCCATATCAGGAATTTGTGAGCATAGAAATGTGACAAAGTATAGAACCATAAACGCATAGTAGAGGGTAAGAACAAAAGGGGAAAACAGGCAAGTTTAGAAGAAATTGGATAAATATGCAAATGAACAACGACCGACCGGACTCGTGATGTGAATATATAGATGGAGATGATGATTTGTCAATTGGCCACCACATGAACTCACAACCACATAAATGTGGCAACGTATACAACCAAAAATGCATAATAGAGAAAAATAACAAAAGGAAAAAACAGGAAAGTTTACAAGAGGAAAAATAAAGGGAGAGAAGAAATTTATCGTTCACACAACAACACTTACTCTCATAACTATGAATCACATTGCAAAAGGAAATCATTTTTTCTCCTCACATACAAAGATGTTATGCAAGAGGATTTTGACTCAGGAATCCTCAGTAGTCAAATTTCCCACCTGCAAACTGCAAATATCAAGCGAAAATAAACACAACACCCAAACCCGCTCGTCAATGGGGAACGACAAAAGGGCAGTTCCAATCGCGGTTGCAGAACCCCAACCATGCAAACTGCAATAAGACCATCATTAAAACAAGAACAACAACAACAGACAAATAAGAAATCAGTGAACATGCAAGAAGCAAGCATGAACCAATGAACTAACAATGTTGTTGAAGAACAATATTGCCCACATTGACTACAAAGAACATTGCATATAAAAAAAAAACCCGGAAGAAAATGTATTGTAACAATCCTGGTAAGTAAACATTTAAGGATGTGAAGCCTATTAGGTAAACATTTAAGTCTCTCAGAACTTCTCTATAAACATTTAAGAAATAATGCAGTGTGGTAGGTCTCTTACGTACCAAGAATACATTTATTATATTATTTTATCACAATAATAAAATAAAATTAGTAACAATAGTTTGAAACGTAGATCCTATGTAAGAAAAAAAAATTATTCAAAGGACAAACTAATATGAAGTCAACTTATAAAAAACTGACTATCTATCTTCAAAACTTCAGATCTCCAAACATTTCAAGAAAAAAATAACAACTCAGAAAGACCCTATATGATAAAAAAGTTTGGATATGCTAGCATATCAAACATTGAGAATATCGAAGCTGGCAATAAGACCTCCAATCTATTATCCAATTAGATCATGGCAGATATGATATTTTTTATTATATAGAAATTAATGTTTTTAGTTCTGTAGCTCCAATAATAGATATTATGCAAATATTTTTAGTCAAAAAACAAACTAATATGAAGTCAACAAATTATCGATCATTATAGTCCCTCTACACCTTCAACAAAAACTACAAAAAAAATAAAAGAATTTAAGATAGTCATATGAGGATAGAAAGATTTCTATTTCACTTTGAGAACAAATATAAGGATAGAAGGATTTAGGATAGTCATAAATAGAGAAAAAAAAAAAATGCTTAGATAACAATAAACTAATATTATTTTCACTTAACTTCGTAATCATATCTTTTTTCTTATAACCCTTTTTTATTTACATATTTATTCTTCCTCATATTTATATTAGGTTAAAATATATATACTTACAAAATCATATGTCATACGGATTTCATCATTACATATGTTCATATTGCGGGGACTTATAATCCCTTTTGATTTACATATTTATTCTTTGTTATATATATATATGTTTTATACTCATTTCATCATTACATATATTCATATTCTAGATTTCATAATTGGAGTATCACAATGTATAGGTTAAGAAAAGGAAAATAATATGTGAATTTGAAAAAAAATTAAAAAATAAATGTATATTTAAAAATAAATCATGAAATTTATATTTTTAAAAATAAAAATTAATTTAAAAATTAAATTAACTAATAAAACATAGAAATTAAAAAATAATTTAAAAATTAAATACATGTTAATGAAGAAAGCATAGATACCTGGAAAGATTGGAAAAGTCTAGTATCTCTTGAATGGAAAAAGAAGAGACCATGGTTACTCTAATTACTATTTTTTTTTAACATTATATGTGAGAAGAGTTTATCTTGAAGGTTAAGAAGAAAATTACTCGTTCATTGTTTGAATTATATATGAGAAGAGACTTAAATGACAAGGGGAAAATAAAGTCAAAGTGGTCAAGGTTGAAGAATCTTTGTTAACTAATTTTGTAGACTCTTATAATTTTAGTGGAGCTAGGCTTGCCAATTGCTACCAAAATTGTTGTTTCACTAAGCAGCTTGAAGCTAAAATTATGGAAATGAAATGCATTCAATGGAAAGGTAAGTGAAGTTGTAAAGGTAAGTGAAGTTGTAGCTACCAAAATTGTTGTTTCACTAAGCAGCTTGAAGCTAAAATTATGGAAATGAAATGCATTCAATGGAAAGGTAAGTGAAGTTGTAGCTATGGGAAGGTAAGGGAATTTAAGTTTATGAATATAATTCATTAACATCATATCAAATTGTATATATATTTTCTATTGGAATTTTTGCAAAATCCACTTGAAATCTAATTCTCTACATTATACACGATAAATATTAAATTACAAGTTTTTTTTTCGTATAAAACCTTGTATTAAATTTCAAGTTTTTTTTCTTATAAAAACTTGTATTAAATTTCAAGTTTTTTTTCTTATAAAAACTTGTATTAAATTTCAAGTTTTTTTTCTTATAAAAACTTGTACATATGTTTAATTTTTTCATTTACATTTTTTGTAATTTGACAATTAGATGTTGAATTTTGAATTTTTTTAATATTATTTTTTTATTTTATAAAAAAAAAAATGTTAAATAACATGTTATAATAGTTAATAAAAGATTAAAAAAATTTCACTTAATCAGTCTTAATTTCTTTGTAGGATGAGAATAATGAAATAAAAATGGGATGTTATAATAGTTAATACAATCTTAAGAGAACCACCCTCAAACATGGTATTGCAACATTATGACAAGGTTCTAACTATAAACTCTAGAGACCTTGGGAGGTACTTACTGAGACCTTCAGAGGTACTGAGTGTGTACACAAATAGAATTTTTATTTTTTTTTCAATTATATCACTCCTACATGCCTTCATGACTTATATAGTATACCGTGTTGGGTCATTTTAAAAATAGAAAGTTAGAATGCTTGTTAAGGTTGATATGTCATAACTTTTAAATCCATAATATTGATATATTGATTGAAGATATACAAAAAAAAAAGAAATCCATGCATCAAATGTAACATCCCGCTCTTGCGCACATTGAGTGGACTTATTCTTTGAGGACAATTGCGTACAAGTGATCCGGTTCATTATACGATTGGTTGTTTTGATTATGATTATGAGATATTAAGGATCTGATGGTATGTTATTTTTGTTGTATTTACATCGACAGGTGCTATTGACTAGGTTCTTTTGAGTGTGCATGACTCTGGATGTTAGAGGATGTCAATGGCATCGATGGATCTCCTTGGACTCTGGATCCATTCAAGGAGTGGACTATTATGTTTTGACTATTTTTGATATTACAGATGTAATGTAAGACTACATATTATGATGTTGATTTTTATATCTGACACGATTCGTTGATGGATGCAGGATGACGATATCTTTTTGACGAGACTCACATTTGGAGTAAAGGGGTCATGCACGACAACTAGACATTGAGGGAGAGGTGTGGTAGCATCCCTACAACAACCTACTAGCACTTCCATCGTGGCTCGAACTGTAGGTTAAAAATTACCTAGTTCGAGAGATCCACGATGTCGTGAGGGAAAACTGTGACAGTCGCTCATGATGATTCTAAGAGACGCACAATAAGGCATGGTCCTTATTCCTTAGAGGCCCTTAGTTTCCCACAAGGTCAACTGACGGAGTATTGACTCTAAGGGTTTGACGTCTACCAAATTTAGTCAAGAGGTGAGTGGAACCCTTGGAGCACGTAATGCGTTTTGAAGGGCATGTCACGCAATTAAAACTGGAATGCAGGCAAGTGGCACCCTTGTAGCACATGGTGCATCCTGAAGGGCATGTCACGAGTTTAACTATGGTAAGTTAATAAACCTAATACCTATAAAACTATGCCTCCTTAGGACCTGGTCGGACTTAAAATGAATGAGGGTATGAGTAAAGTTTAATTAAAAAAAATTCCCTTAAAACTGTTGCCAAGCCTAGTGAATTTAAAACCTAGGTCTAAGTATAATATGTGAACAAAAAAAAGCTAAATGGACATGTAACAAGAAGGGGGTAAAGAAAATTCAAGAATTATTAATTAAAGTAAAAATTTTAATGAAGGTTTAATTATTAAAAGGGGTAAATGGTTGTTTTTGTCTAAACTTAAAGAAAAAGGGAAACTTAAAGAAAAGGGGAAACTTAAAGAAAAAGGGGAATGTCTAAATTAGTAGGGAATCTAGACTTTGGAACTTTCTATTTGTGAACTTAGTGAGGCTTTAATTAAGGTGTAAGTCATCTAAGAAATGTAAGGGAATAAAGAGACACCAAGGAGCGTTTTTAGGAATGTTTTTAGCTGGGTGAGGGAAATAGGATAATTTAATTAATTCATAAATTGATTTTCTAGCGCAACTAAGGGATCGAGTGACATGTGTACATGGAGGTTTGTCCTAATTAAATTAATAAAAAGGAATCTAATGAGGGCTTTGGAAAGTAATCACTAAGAAAATTCTATAAGAAGGATGTCGAAGGAGGATTATGGATTGTGTTTGGTTGCATAAGGTTACACTCCTAGAATTTTATCTTGACTGAATTTCTCTTGTGAGAGTTGGGATACCCAGCTCGGATAACGAGTGGTAGCTCAACCTTGCGAGGCAAGATGGGAATCTTGAAGTCTCTGTTATTGTGTGTGTGTCCCCTTTGCAGTTCAGTGGCTCAGGGGGAAGAAGAATACCCCTAGCATTGGTTGGGAGGTACCAGTGAGGTCTCAGTGGTCGACAAGTGGGAGCTGGATGGAGCGCACGCGCGGAACAACGACTCAAGTTTTTCACCATTGGTGACAGTACGCATGTATAAATTGTTTTGTATATTGGTTCTAGTTACATGTAAATGAATATTGACTGATGTTTATGATACGATGTTCCTGCACCACCATTGGTAAATCCAGAAAAAAATTGTTTTCTTTAAAAATGGTAGATTACTTTTTTCTAAAATTTAGTATATAAATATCCTGGATCCGCTTTGTTTTGCATAAGGCTCTTGGTTTTTTCTTGATATTTTTGGGTTGTGGGTATTTGATAAGTTACTTGATGTTATGGATGTCTTGGATCCATATCTGTAGCGTTTGGTTTTTGTGTGTACTAGAGGTTATCTATTCATGGATTAGATCTATGTTGTTAGAATATGGGCCTCTTCAGTATATTGTGTGTGTGTTATGCTAGTATTAGAACCTCTTTTGGTATGGATCGGTTGTGGATTTTATAGACTTATGTTGGATTTATCTAGAGCCCCTTTATTTTAATATCAAATGGTTATGGTTAAAACTCATTTGCATGTAGTGCAACATGCATTTGGATTCTGGCCCATGCTCCCTTGTTTACTATCTAACTATGCCTTTGACAAGTGGGCTTTTTCTTTCTTCATAGTGTTAATATCGTTATAGCATTATGAGGGAATTTCATTGAGAAGATTGTGTTCAGATTTAGGGGAAATCTTGTTTAAACTGTGCTTTGTGGTTTTTATTCAAGTCAATTACCTTTTTACCAGTTGTGTTTTTAGGTTAAGACATGCCTCTCCTCAAAGAAGGCTTCTGTTATAGGTATTTAACATGTTGATGTTAAAATTGTGTAGTGACCCGGTATTTCATTAAAACTACCATGAATTAAAACAGAGCGGAAATTTTTAAATTTACTAAAATTTTGCTTACTCTAGCATATTTACTCCCAGATTTTGATAAATAAAATAACATTTTACATAACAA
>JZKD02S1972573.1:408958-423888 GCA_000966675.3 Picea glauca | reverse complement strand
GAGTCGGTTTATCATGAGTTTATCATTGCACTATTGGTTTTTTACCAACAATTAGGTTCTGCAACCGTTGGTCACCGTGTTAACATGCCCACAACTAGATTAAATATAACAGGTCATTCTGGTAGATATATACTGTTAAAGGCATAGGGTCTTAAATCTCTTTCAAATTCAAAGCGTAGTTTATGGTACTCTCCCTAGTTTGTAGTATGTACAACGTATTGGCATGTTCAAAGTCAAGTAGTTGTAATGTTCTCATGAAAATTTGGAGTTGTTTCCTTTCAATGTTAGAAGAAAGCTACCTGAAAAGTCAGCTAAGACTCCAGAGATATCATGAGCGATAAATTGGCTTTTTATTTCAATTTCCGTGCATCCTAGGCATTCTAGGCATATAGAATAGGCATTTTTATCTTGTCTTTATAAATTTTATGTTAGAAAACAACAAGTTATTTCCACGTTTTTAGTGTAGAAAGAGAGAAAACCTCATGTTTCCCTAGATTTCATGTTTTGGTATTTCCTAAATACCAAAAGCATATAAAAACAGTAAGTTAATTGCATTTACAGTAAAAAACAGCTTGTTGTTTTTGCTGTTTTCTCTGCATTTAATTTATCATTTATTATTGAAATTGCATTATGTTACAATGCCCATATAGAAACTACAAAAAAAAAATGTGCATTATATTAGTGTTTACAGCATTAGAAATAGTCATAACAGCTCGCCCAAATTTTTGTTTCATACATTAATTAATGTGTTTTCATCTAAGGTGTTGTTTTGTTGATTTGCAAGTTAAGCGGATGGGAATTTGGGCTGGGAATGTGGCCCTTAAGGCTCCAGTGTCTCAACTAGTGCTCTGATACCAGATGTAGTGACCCGGGATTTCATTAAAACTACCATGAATTAAAACAGAGCGGAAATTTTTAAATTTACTAAAATTTTGCTTACTCTAACATATTTACTCCCAGATTTTGATAAATAAAATAACATTTTACATAACAATTTGCATAACAAATTAAATTTTCATAACAATTTGCATAACAGGTTAAATACCTCGTTCTGATGCTGTCTCCCTTAGCTTGAACCAATCCGCAGTAGCTTGCTCCTGAAGACACCCCAAAACCAGCCACCCTACCGACCAGTACGCCTAACCCTAGGACATCTATGGACGTCCTAGCCCTCCGATCCCAAAACCCCTCAGCCCCGGTGCACTGTAAACCCCACTGTCACCACTGTTAACTCACTCTCTCCCAATGCTCCCCAAAATCTCCTCTCGTAGACTGCATGAATGAATCCCCCCCAAAATGAATCCTCCTCCTTCCCTTATGCCTCCTTCACCGCCTTTGCACCCTTACTCCCACCAAACACCTTATCTCTTTATTAATGCTCCATCCATCATTTATTTCATATTAATTATCTTATCTTTTAATTAATGTTCCCTTTTACGTATGGGTTACATTATCCCTCATGGGATACGTAACCCTATTAACCTTATATTTTATTATTTTTTTTCCCCATTTGTTTTATACATAATTAATCAATTACTTAATTAATAATCAATTAATCACTAACCATTAGTTTAATACTTAATCATTTAATGTTTCATCTAATAATAAATCATTCATTAACCCTTAATCAAGGAGTTAATCATACTTCAGCTAATTATAATCAAAATGATTAATTAATAACGTATAATTAATTAAGGTTATATAATAATTAATCATAATTTAGCTAATGTTTAGGATTATTTATGAAATTATTCATATTAATAAGAAAAGGGTCATTAAAAATTGCCTACGTTAATAATTTGACTTGTAATGGTTTACATTTGGTTGGTTGAGCATTTTGCAATCAATATTTTGCAATGGTGTATACGTTTATGTTTGGGCATATATCCTGAGTGGGCTTAATGGTTAAGAACGTGTGTTTGCTCTTAAGAGGTCACAGGTTCAAATCCAGAGGGGGGTAGGGTATGTATACCTTCGTAGACTTTACCATTCAAATCGTTGGGTGGAGGGGGGTCCCTTGTCCCACAAACAAGGGGGTCTCATACACCAATTTGGTGTGCTGGCTTGGTTGTGACCTTAAAAATAGATTATTAATATTATTATTATTATTATTGTGGTGTATGTGCTTTATTTTTGAATTTTTTCTTTTACTACGGCCATACCCTTAGCACACGAATCAAGTAATGGAATTCGTTTTTGGGACTTTGTTCTTTTTTTAATTTTGGAATTTTGCCTTTAATTTTATTTCATGCCGAGAACCTTAGAATTGGAGTGTGTGAGGGGGGATTTGAATCCTTTGACTGTGCATTGTAGTATTGTGTAATTAGTGGTTGGTTTGTTCAAGCAAGTGGTGACTTTCTTTTCTCAACATGCTTTGTTGTTGTCTCTACATTTGGTCATTGCACTCAATGCCTTCCACCTCAAATTGATGGAAACACATTAATTATCCTATCTATTTGATAACGTCGATTTATAATAGAGGAATGAAATGGACGAGTTAAATATTATTATGTTTGCACCATTTTATATCAACGATGACCTAGGAGAATTAATGCTTGTGTAAATTGTTTTTTATTGGCCTGTGGTCATTTTACTTGTCTTCATATTCTGAGATTTATTTTGTTTTTTTAATCTGTGAATTCTGAGATTTCATGGGAAAATTTAATATTTGTAATCCATAATTCTAATTATTTAAATATTCTCTTGTTTTTGTGAGTCTCCATTTACAGATAGTTGGAATGTGTAATTAGTTCTAATTTTGATATCCTTGGGTTAAGTGCACCAACTTTTAATATCCTTTTGAAAATACAAAGTGATCTAATAAATACACAGAAATATTAATTAATTATACAGAGATTATGAATATCGCAAAGAGATTTTAAATAATTAGTGGTTAGAGATGGAATGGATTTGATAGTTTAGGAATAATGTTATATCATGATCATGGCATCTAGAATTATGGCAGGGGATCTGTCATTGTGGTCATCCCTTCATATCAGTGGGTGCCTTTATGTAACAGTTTTAAGTTTCAACCATGATAGTGTGATTATTGCTCATTATAACTTAATCTTTTTACAACATTTTAATAATTCACTCGTATTGCAACTGTCATAATGGTTAAATTTTATTAGTGTGTTATCGCAATTTAACAATCTTACTCACTTTTACATCAGTCTTAAGGGATAATTATATTAACGTGTTATCTCCTAATAATAATTCAATTTCTTTACAATAGTCTTAACTGTTTTAATTGGAAGTACTATGAATGTCTCTTTATAGAAGTTTTATTTGTTTTCACAATAGGGAGCTGATTAAGAACTTATTGAATCCTTGATGTTTTTAGTGGGATCCTTGCTTGGAATTTGTAATTATTTAATTATGAGCTTTTGTTGAAAAATTTAACCATGTATTGAATGTTGTTACCTTGCGCATTGTTAGAATTGATTGAATAGAGGCTCTCATTATATATTTAATTATACAATATGACAATTATGTTTGGTGTTCTTGGAATTTGGTGATTGTGTATTGGGTTTAAGTATTCATACTATTTAAGTTTGCGCCTTAGTTACAATCATTCTTATCGCACAGTGGCGGCATGATTCCTTATGATGGGATCAAAGTGCGCTTGAGTGACAGGCGTGTATGATAACATGGCATTGAGTCTTGTGCTTCTCGATGTGGGTGTGGTTGTTCATTGTAATTGATGTTTATACTTGGTTCAGTAACGTTTTAATGTGATTGGTTTCTCACTCGTCATAAAGGTTCTAGCTACTTGTGTCATTAAAGTTGTTTCATTTGGATTGATTAATGATGATTTTATCCTAGTAAGCATGGTCTTTCTTGTGATGGGTGGGATCTAGACACCTCCTTTTTCCTCATAACATTCTCCATCATTGAGACCTTAAATGGTGAAAATCGATGGGAACCTGGGCTCTAGCATTGCTTATGTTTCCTGGAGGTCCTAACCATGCAGGGTAGGATGGGCAGGTAGTCGTTTTTATTTTTGTCTGATTGATTGTCATATGTTGCTTCCAGCTGCATGATGTGATAGTATGCTAGGTCATTATGTTTGTTTGTTTCCTGAATTGTGTGCATTGTGTTCGTCGTCGAGTTGTGTTGATTGAATTTTTGTCGTTGTTACCTTGCTTCATATATATATATATTTCACTTGTTATGGATCGCATGTTTTCGTAATGACGGGGGTCATTACATATGGTATCAGAGTCGATTCAACCCACAACTTGGGATCTCTATGGATTCCATTGATTAGATACTTGATTATAAATGTCACTAATTAAATTGATTTGTATTCATGTAGGTAATCATGGTCATAGGATGCCACAGAGGTAGATGACAAGGTGCTAGGGGAGGAGACGTGACTCCCCCAGTAGCATCCATGCCCGAGGGGTATAACCCCTAGGGAGATGAACAGGTTGTCGAGTAGGAACAGATAGTTGTGGGTGATGTGGTTGAGATTATGAGGTCCTTCCAGAATATGTCTGAGGAATTGATCATATGTTTGGATAGAGATGAGGCAAAGGAGGTGACACCTCTTGAGGGTCCACCATGCTCCCCAGTCAGTGCTAGTAGCATTCACCATGAATTCGAGAAGCATCAAGTTTCCCAAGTTCTTGGGTGCCTTGGATAGTGCAGCCGCCAAGGCATGGTTGAATAATATGGCAATGTGATTTCCACTTCGTGACTATAAATCCAACATGAAGGTCTACATGGCACCCTTTCAACTGAAGGGGAGCGCTCCTCTATGGTGGAATACTCTCCTGCTGCAATTGAACATGGTCGTCGAAGATGTGTAATGGGAATTGTTCGAGGAACGATTCTGGGAGAGGTATCTATCTAAGGAGTTCATTGAGCACCAACTCAACGAGTTCAATGCTTTGCAACATGGCGGTGGTACATTTCCCAAATACAAGGCCCATTTTATGGAGCTGCTTAGATATGCTCCTCACCTGAATACTGAGAAGCTTAAGGCTAACAAGTTTGTGTTTGGCCTTAAAGTCAGTATTCATGCAAAAGTGAGGATTTTGATGCCTCAAACCTTACACGATGTTGTTCAGAAGGCCCTCATAGCATAGGAGGATCTTATTAGTGGGGGTAAGAGAAGGACTCTAGTGAGACCAACGGGATAAGTGTCATCTGGATCACCGCAACATCAAACACTTGCTAGACATTCACCGGGATATCGAGGCACTCAGAGAGGATCCACATACACTAAACCACGGTGACCGATGCCTCAGAAATGAACTCCTTATAGAGGACCACAACATTGTTATCAGACTAATCAATAAGTGCGAACACAAACAAATCTCCCTAGTTTCACCCCAAAACTAGAACAAAATAAGACAGAATATAAAACTTTCCCTAAGTTTTAATTATCAAGCATACTAACTAACAAGAGATAAATGACATACCTTTTAAATGTCATTTGTCCTCTCTAGTGTCATTCTCTCTCCATTGCAAGTCTTATGGGATTCTGAACCTATAAAAAGACACAAGCCAACGAAGTGAAAGCAACAACGTATACTCAACAAAACCTATGTATGTGATCAAAGAGTAATACAATAAAATAAGATCAATTTTATGGGAAATAAATATATTAATGTATAAAAAATATGAAAAGGAGAATACAACGGAGGATTTGGTGTTGTAAGGTCCCTTCCAATAGTCCCTTGCTTCCCACTCACTTCTGATCCATGGATTTTGTGACTATAGATCTAAAAGTCACTCACAATCTATCTTGACAAAGCAAACCTCAAAGCCACTCTAACCAAGCTAACAATCTCAAGCCAAATTTCCAATATAAATTTCTCCATGAGAACTCCTCTCCTTTTATAAGCCAAAGAGGATAAGGTGAGGAGGTTAGGATGATCCCACTAAATCCGAAAAGAGGTTAATATCCAAACCGATCGGAGGCCACCTCACCATAGAAGCTTCTCCTTATAGAAGCATAAAGAAGATGCTCATTTTTCCCATATACGAAAAATCTTCGCACCCTAAGAACTGAGCAGAGTGAGATGACATCATAGGCTAGGTTTAGTACAACATGCGACAATATGGTATCGTTGCACCCCTATAAATGGACAAGGTGTGACAATCCTTCTTACTGGGGTTTTTATAAAGGAAAATATGATCTCATCTCCCAGGTAAAGTTCTTCTTCCTTCTTTCCTTATGAATTATTTCCACTGATCCCTATGAAGACAAGAGATAGGTTTACATAATTAACGGTCATAGGGGTGAAAAAAATAATGTGTAATGGAGAGCCCCCCAACGTATGAAGTTAGAACAAAGTGATAGTTGAAATACTTTGTCGAGTGTGTGTAGGGAAAAAGGAACACGTCGGTCGAAAACCTGCCAACAAACAAGGAAATACAGTACAATAATATATCATCACTGAGGTAGGCATTCCCATATTCAAAATACAAATGACCCAAAGCATAAATTTTGACATGAAAATATCCATGTCAAGTAATACAGGTCATGGCCACCAAACATACACTTTGGATCCATGACATTGTGACTCAAATCTAAACATAGCCACCAAAAATACACCATGGATCTATGTGTTAAAGACTCTAATTTGAACATAGCCACGAGACATACATTGTGGATCTATGCAATAGTACAATCTGAGTATACTTTAATGCAACCTAAATCTGTCAGAAAATATTCAGGGTCTTCATCTCCACCAATCTATAGTACGAATCTAACCATGTGAATGCATGTGTCGAAGTCGAACATGGTAGAAACCACTTAATTACCGATCATTAGTGAATAATATTAACAAGTGTGAGATAAATCACCATTAATGTCAATGACTCCTAAGGTACACTAGTACAATCCAACGAATGTGAATAAATGAGATGAGGTTGAACACTCGGCGGAATGTTCCGATCAAAGGTCAATAATGAAAAACCGTTTTCAAAAGTGAGGAAACCTGCCATTGAGGCATGCAAGTTCCAAGGTACCAATTAGTTTCTAATTTTAATTCCTAGATAATGAGTTGAAGTCAACAGGAAAAGACTCATCACAGGACGGCCTTAATGTATCCCCCATCAATGACATGAAACAGGTAACAAGATTTGAAGTAGATCAGAGTAACAAGTGATTTAGAACTGACTCAGGGATGGCCGATGTAATAGAATCCTTAAGGACTGCAAAAATGGCTGACGCAATAGAAGGATTTCCAGGTTGAACTTCTCTTTGAACATATTGACGACATGAAAACTGTCTTGGAAACACTAAATCAACAACAGGGATCACAGACCAATTTGTAATCTTATAAAGGAGTATGATCAAGAGACAAGCAGATTTTCCAACCTAAACACAAAGAGAGTGAAAGGGTGTCATGTTAAAAAGAGACTCTTCCATAGAATATAGGTCTAGATACATTTCTTTCCCAATTTTCCCCCACCATCTCTGGAGAGTACCTCTTTATTTTTACACAAGCTTGAGAAGGATAACATATGCTTGAATTGTAAGCTCATCCTTCAGATGAGTCCCTCAGAGTATGTTTAAAGAACCCTATGAAGGAGTGGTCTGGTCATGTTTGTTTTATGAGTCCAAAGAAAGAAAACTCGGGGTTTTTTCATGTTTATAGAGTCTGAAAAACACTTAAAGATAAATCCATAAGGTCCTTTTTTGTAGGTTAGTCTGATGAGACCTAAAAAGACATAAACTACCACTCAAAAGACGTGTTTTTTAATAATTTAACGAACGTGAAAAAAAAATATCGCTCGACAATATTTTCATGTTTAGATAGTTTGGAAAGAGATTAAAGTGAACTCCAGGGGCTTCCATTTTCATATAACCTTTACGATTCAGAAAAAGTGATAAAAGTTTACTCAGTTACATTTTCAAGTATTTACGAGCATGAGAAATAACAAAGACTAAGTTCATGATTGTTTTCATTTTTACGCAAGATTAAAACAAAACAAAACTATGCTTGGGATAGATTTCATTTTTATAGAAGCTTAAAACTAAACAAAACTATGCTTGGACCTAGCTTCATTTGTACACAAGCTTGAACCAAAGAAAAATGTACTTGAGGTAGGTGGTTTCATTTTTACAGAAGCTTGAACCAGAAGAAAACTATGCTTGCAACTTCCGAACGGATAATCTAGGGATGGTTGGTACTTAGCACCCAACTTAAGAAGCTAGCAACTTAACTTCAGCATGAAGTCCAGAGGCTGAAAGAAAATGTCCCCCAAGATTCGTTTCATCCAACAAGACAGGAGGATGAACTGAAGCTTCAAATACTATACATAACGAAGTACTTGACTCAATCGAAGAAAGGGGAAACATCTATTTCATTTTTTAATGATCTTGCTATAGAGAAATAAAAACTATGCTCGAGACTCCAGGTTCAATCCCTGGACCTCTATTTAATTTTTTAACAATCTTGAAACATATACAAAAGCTATGCTCATAAGATCTCTTTCATTTTTTAACGAGGTTTCTACAAAGTCGTGAAAACTGTCCTCAGAGCTGGTTTCATTTTTTATCGAGCTTGAAATCAGAAAACCATGCTCAAAGATGGTTTCATTTTTTAATGACCTTGAAATAAAAAATCCATGCTTAAATCTGGTTTCATTTTTTAAAGAGCTTGAAATTACAAAACCATGCTCAAAGCTGGTTTCATTTTTTAATGAGCTTGAAATCAGAAAACCATGCTGAAAAATTCTCTTCTTGATCACAACTTCCAAGAGGACAGTGCTCTAGAAGGACACCATGTCAAGGGATAGAAATTGGTCATGGCCTCCAAGAGATCTTCACTCGATAGAAGAAACACACTTTGGAAGGAACACATGTTGAGGGCTGCGATAGGGGTAAGGAGATCAAGCTCCAATAGCCCTACCGAAGAGATTACCATGTCAACTACTGGATCCAAGTCATAAGGGAGTGAGCTTACAGTGAGAGGCTCATCTACATCGACAACTGAAGGCATGAGAGACACCGCCACATAATTGACTTGTGGCGGGGGTGATATTGACTGCATACAAGAACCATTTAGGGAGGTCATTGATTTTATGGTCAATTGAGGGCCAATGAATGAAATTTGATCAATTGTCACAATTCTTCCATCATGAGGGAAATATATCACACGTAAAAGAGTGGAAACAATAGATTTCTTGGCATAGACATCATCTCTCCCAAGGAGTAAATGAAAATCCAAGGGGTCTTGGACTACCATAACATCAATAAAGACGGTCTTCCCTCCCAAAGTTATGGAAAACTGAGGAAGGATCCCTAAAGGTTGACTAGTTATTTTATTAAAATCTAACAGAATCTATGTAACTAGCACAAGCTGAGGATAACCCAAAGCTTGCCAAGAAATAGAGGAAAAAAGACTAATGGATGAACCTTCATCTATGAGCATATCAGGAATGTCCTGACCACATAAATGTACTGTAATATTGAAAAGAATGTGAGAGGGAATACGAGTTCCAATTAGCGCGGCCCAATCAAAAAGTATGGCCTCATTGCTTGGAGGGGGTTCCACAGGATAAGGAGGAATACCCCCCAGCACAATAGATTTTGTATCAACAAGAAAAATGTGAGAAGTATAGGATTTACTCTCTAGAGGGAGAGCAAGATCGACTGATGATGAGATCAGATCAACCACTTGAGTTTCATTATCCAAGGGGATAATGGGATCGAGGAATGGAAACATATCTATCGCTTAGGTTTCACTCTCTAATGGGACAATGGGATCGACCGAGGATGGGATCAGATCGATCACCTTTTCAAAAGGATCAACTAAGGATGTGACTAGATTGACTACATGATCAACCAGACTGACTGATGAAGGGACTGGATTGATCATTACATCAACTACAGGTGGGTCGAGAGTAAGCTTGCGATAAGTAGCTGGAAGTTGAGGTTTTGAAATAGTCATGTCTTCCAGTAATTTCGAGGCTTCGTCCATACGAGGGAAAAGGTGAGTTTGATGACTCCCTCTGCATAACATACACGAGAACTTGACTCTACTTTTCTTCTTCCTAATGGTATCTTAACTAGTTGACATGAGTTCATCAACATGTTGTTCAGAGGCTGATGACATGGGTTGGCGAGGGTGTGTATACCATGCTTCTATAACCTTGGATAGACAAGGAAAATCCTTGAGAAGATGGCTACCCTTACAAATCCTAGAAGGGTACTTGGGCTTACAGGTTGTTTGGGTGATCTTGGTATCATCAACACTCTCAGCACAATCAACAGTAACTAGTTTCTTTCCAACATATCCGGCAGCAGTTTGAAGTTTGGACCCTTGTTTATTTTTCTTCTTATTATTCTTCCTTTTCTTCTTCTTCTTATCCACCATGTTACTAGTTGCAGAGATTTAACTTGATGAAGAAGATGAAATGAAAGGTCACCTTGCAAGTGAAGAAGGCGAAGAAGATCTTACTCGTGAAGAAGGTGAAGGATCAACATGAAGTTGATGTTCTTGGGGGAAAATACTTACAACATAAGCACTAGCTGCATGCAGGATTACCTGAGTGGAAAACAACCATACCTGTAATCCAATTGTGAGACCTGGAAGGCTCAAAGTAGCGATGTGAGGAGGACCAATGTTTCCGTAAGAAGGAAAAATAAAAGGTTCCCCTGGCAAAGGGGTTCCCTCATTGGTCATTTTGGGAACTGATGCCATGAAATAAAGATCCAACCTAGATTTTTCTAGGGAAAACAAACAACACACGCTAAAAATCTATTGAGAAATAAAATAAACAAAACCTTCTCACAAAGAACACACTAGTTGGTGATGAAATCCAACATCGTGAGAACAATGTAAGAAGGGGTTGAGATAGAGAAGGTGAAAAAGTTACATTGACGACCTACTTAACGAACTTATGCCTTGGTGCATGCTCCCACACATAATCATGGGTATACCCTCTAAGGAGCTTGAGTAAGTTTGGACAACGTCGATTCTAGGTATCGTGAAGACTTTCCCCTCCACAGTCACCTTGTGTAAATACCCTAAAGAGATAGGCTACTAAGGTTACCAACTACAACTATGATTCTTGGGGAAATAGTCTATAATTCGATCCACGCGCAAAGGTAGGGTATCTAGCCCGAAATCAACTCGAAAAGGCCCCCACATTATTTTCTTCTCAAGTGACCCCCAATAATATGCACAATCTCTACACTAAGACCAAGAAAGCATGGTGAGTAAATCTGTCGGTCCTAATGTGACCTTGTGATTGAACCTTGTGTTAGAAGGGCTTCCTAGGACAAAATGTAGCAAGTGGATTTCACCGCTCCCTAAATCAAGATTCTATGTTTGTTTATAGATTTGGAAAGTTATCTTTCACACCTATTCCAAAGCCCTACAACTAATCTAATGTAGGTTTGATACCAGGAAATATAAAAATGTCTAATCAATTTTATAAGCTCTTTATTTTAAGGTTGTTGTTACACAAGAGGAAAATGGCATGGACTAAATGATGTTTTGACCGACTCAAACCAATGCAAAGAAATGAGAATGAAAATATTTCACTTTGATGAAACCTATATTACGAGAAGGAGAAAACTTTTATCATTCCCAAATGCACAATGTCCCAAAATTTTATTAAACTCATCAATATCAAGAACTTTAAGAAATGAGCTGAAGAGACTGTACACCAAAAATGCCAAAATTCATGCAATATTGTTACTTCAAATGCAAAGATGCCCCCAATCTAATGAAAAGAAAGAAATTAAAATTTTTGTTTCAAAGATAGCTAAAAGAAATAGCAAATCTCTATAAAAAAAAGAAACCCAAACAAATTTTCTCTTTTAACACGAACTATTCAATAAAAGAAAAAGAAGTTCTTTCACTAGACAATTCTAAAGAAAAAACAATGCTTTCTAACTACAAGACACTCAAATAAAGAGATCAAATATTTCAAAAGCAAACAAGCTAAAAAAAAACAAAGATGTCTAAAATAAGATTCAAATCCGTCAAGTAGACCATATTCAGACCCAACAAATCACCCCAAACACTTATCACAGATCTGGGCAGGTAAACCATCAAAAACTAAAAATTTCACAATCGTCGCAGGTTGGAAGACTGACACAGCACGACGATCCTTTATCGTCGCAAACAAGAGAACAAGTATAGTGTGTTGATGTCTCTCTATGTCAAAAGGTAAGGGTGCTTCAATCCTATATCATCACATTATCCCTCAAAGTAGGGTGCGACGATCAAAGGAAAAATGGAAAAAATAAAAAGTATGAAGGTTTTCTAGTGAATTCAAATAGTCAGAGAGTTGATCTGGATCTCCCAGTGACTCAGAAAACAGAACCCAGGCAATCAAAGAAAGAAATAAAGACAACTAGGAAAACAATTAATTCCCTAGTATGGTCGCCAATTTTGTTATCAAAGTAATCGGTAAGTGAAGACACAAACAAATCTCCCTAGTTTCACCCCAAAACTAGAACAAAAGAAGATATAATATAAAACTTTCCCTAAGTTTTAAATATCAAGCATAGTAACTAACAAGAGATAAATGACATGCCTTTTAAACGTCATTTTTCCTCGTTAGTGTCATCCCCGCTCCACTCCAAGGATTATGGGATGTTGAACCTTTAAAAGCACACAATCCAACAAAGTGAAAGCAACAACATATGCTCAACAAAACCTATGTATGTGATCAAGGAGTCATACAATAAAATAAGACCAATTTTATGGGAAAAAAATATATTGCTATATTAAAAATATGAAAAGGACAATACAATTGAGGCTTTGATGTTTTAAGTCACTCACAATCTATCTTCACAAAGCAAAGCTCAAAGCCACTCTAACCAAGCTAGCAATCTCAAGCCAAATTTCCAATCTAACTTTATCCATGAGAAATCCTCTCCTTTTATAAGGTGAAGAGGTTAGGATGATCCCACTAAATCCAAAAAGTGAGTAATATCCAAACCGATCGAAGGCCACATGACCATAGAAGCTTCTCCTTCTAGAAGCATCAAGAAGATGCTCATTTTTCCCACGTATGAAAATTTTCGCACCCTAAGAACTAAGCGAGTGCGACAACGTCGCAGGCCAAGTTGAGTACAACATGCAACGATTTAGGATAATTTCACCCCTAGAAATGGACAGGGTGAGACGATCCTCCTTACTAGGGTTTTTACAAAGGAAAATATGATATCATCTCTCAGGTAAAGTTATTCTCCCTTCTTTCCTTAGGAATTCAGGCCACTAATCCATATGAAGACAACATATAGGTTTACATCATTAACGATCATAGGGGTGATGAAAATAATGTGTAACAAGCACCAACAACAACGTCAACTGCAACAAAAACAGTTTAGGCTTGTTAAATATAACAGACTAGGGTTCCAGGCTGGTGGGCCGTCAGCTTCTACTTTAGGTACCAGGAGTATTGGACCGAAGAAAGGGTGATGGACATATGGAGAGCCACATTACCAGCATGACTATCATGAGAAGTGAGCAATCACCAGGCAGAGCACCGGTCGACTATGTTCAAGACATCAGGTACCATCGCTGACAAGAACCTTATTATTTTGATAGATCTAGGTGCTACAGAGAGTTTTATTTCTAGTGCAATGCTAAAAAGAATTAAGGTAAAGGAAATTGAATAGGATAAGTTTATCTTTGTAGAAATGGATTTGAGAGCCCAACAAAAGGTTAGAGGGAAGGTTATGGGCTATAGCCTTAATCTGGGAGAGTTTGTCATAAGGGCCAACCTGTACATCATGATCTTAGTGTCTTATGACATTGTAATCAGTATGGACTGGTTGGAATCGCATGATGTGATACTCAAATGTAAGACAAAATGGTTGATCTTGGTCGATGACGAGGGACAGAGACATGTGATTGTAGGTAGGAAATAGGGAATTTCCCTAAGGTTCATCTCTTCCCTATAGCTATGGAAGAGGATACACAAGGGATTCCAAATTTCTATGATCCTTGCATTAAATGAAAAAGGTGTGGCCGAAAGACTGGAAAACCTTCTGGTAGTACGAGAGTTTGCGGATGTCTTCCCAGAGGAATTACTAGGGTTTCCACCTGTTGACGGGTGAAACAGTCCATCCGTCAACTGGAAGAGTGGAACCGGTCCGGGGTTGTCTAAATAACCCAAGTCGTTTGGTATGGACTACCCTGACGAGTTTAAGGGCTCCGTTGGCCGCTCTGAGGTCTCGTAAGGAAACCAAAGAGAAATTGATCTGAGCTAAATAATCTAAACTAAGGAAACTAGAAACTAATAAGACAAACTAAAACAAACTAACTAACTAAATAAAAGAAATCAAACTAAAATAGAAGAAACTAGAAACTAATAAAAACAAACTTAACTTAACTATACTAATCTAACTACTAACTATTATATATTTACAAGATACTAACTATGATTATAATAACTCAAATCAACTACTTAATTATCAGCTATGATCATTCTTTATTCACAAATATACATTATGGACAAACTACAGATTTGATTAAAACCTGCAAAACTCATGTGTTTGCTGCCCTAAGACAGTCGAGGATCTCTTTTTGTCTTTTATGTTTTTATGAAACAGAAAGAAAGCTAACTGAAATTAAATAATCTAATCTAAATCTAACTAAACTATTAATTAATTGAAGCAATAAACATCTAACTAATTAACCTGGAAACGCTCCAAGTTTTCCCTGTGTATGATGGCTTCGTAAGCTAGTTGGAGGAAGAAATTCACACCATTTAGCCCTTAATCTTCTCGCAAAGGATCAGCTATGATGCTTCCTGAATTTAATTACAAGACAAACAAGACATAAAAGAAATCATAACAGTTTTTAGATTATGAATTCATGCAAGCGGAAAACCTATTGTGCAGCAAATTCATATATGATAATTCAATTCATAAAGAAGTCAAAGCTATCATTTATAAGCTGAATCCTTTAACTGTTATGTCTTTTATCAAATTGGAAGTAACA
>JZKD02S1972573.1:343721-373224 GCA_000966675.3 Picea glauca | reverse complement strand
CATGCGCGTACATCACATACGACCAGGGAAAGCAGCTAGGGGCCAATGCATAGGGAGCTAGAGCGAGGCCACATGGCCACCATCTATATGCCCATGGGCCAATGGATAAGGGGATGCACCCAATAATTTTGCAAAATGTGTGTTTCAACTTTATTATATGGATTTTGTATTTAGTTTTAAGCAGTTTTGGAGATTTTTGGCCCTTTTGGGGGGATATATGGCCCTTTTTGAGGCCAGATCTTGGGGGTAAGTTGGGATATGGTTACCAGCTTGAGATCTATATAAATCAGATCTTCTTGAAGACATGGAGAGGAAATTTAGATCATTTTTATGCTAAAGATTTGTCAAGCCAAAGCCATTTTTATGTAGGGAAGCTTTTGAGGAGCGCACCTTTGTGGTCCATTTCTGGGAGCTTCAATCATCTAATTTGAGTGTTGTTTCTTTTGTTGGGTTCTAGAGATCTGGTAGAAAAAGACCAGATCAGTTTTGTAACCTTTTAACACTTTTGTGTTGTACTTTTAAAGCTTCGAACATAAATAATAAAGCCTCACCCACTAAAACAAATGCCCAGAGACATAGGCAAGATTTTCGAACTCCATTATCACATTTTTGTTTATGGTTTGTTATTGTTTATGATTTATTTCAGATCTGTATATGTTTATGTGTCTGTCATTTTTTTTCCTCTTTCATTCAGCTTCCTAAATGGTTAATAAACACATGCATTAATAACTCAACCATTGTCGTGTAAAAGATATTTTTAGATCAAGTGGTATGAGAGCTAGTTGACAATTGGATTTGCGTTTTGCATGACAACCAGGGAAAATATGCTTTGCGATGAAGGAAACCTTTTTGAAGAGAATCCATTGATTGGATTGAGAAAGAGAACTTATCAAATCGAGAGGATGGCATTGGAAGAGGGACTTTATTAGGATGAGAAAGAGTTTCAAAAAACTTTATTTTCCATGTCAGTGATGATGAAGGTTTTGTATGAGGATTACTTGGAACAAAAGAAGCTAGTCTTGGGTGAATCTTCAAAGGGAAAAAGTGAAGAAGAAGAGGATCCTCCACAAATTCCTCCTTCGCCTCCATATTCACCTTATTCTTATCCTTCTTATTTAAGTTCAAGTTCTAAATCCAATGCAAAGAAACATGTTCATAAACATAAGAATGAAATGCCTTTATTAAAACTTGATGTTAAATTCAAATTACCCATGTATGATGGTGAAGTTAATGCAAAGATACTTAAAAATTGGGTCAGACAGATGGAGATTTATTGCAGTGTGCAACAAATCAAGGATGAGGCAACACAGATCAAGTGGACATCACTTAGACTTGCAGACACAACACTCATCTGGTGGCAAAGCAAGTTGCAAAATGGCACACAACAAGTGCGTAATGTATTTCCATCATGGAAAAGTTTTATTTCTACACTTAGAAAGCAATTCTATCCTTTGGGCTATAAAGAGAAAGCGTTAATTGAAAGGAAAGATTTAAAACTAAGAAAAGGACAAACAGTGCAAGAATACACAGATGGATTTCATAAAATGGCATTGATGTTCGATATTCCTTTACATACCCAAGAAACTCTTATGAAGTAAATAGGAGGTTTACCTACACATATTCAAAATATTGTATTCATGTTTGGACCAACTAATCTTGATGAGGTTTCCATTCAAGTGACATACATTGAAGCAGGGAAAACAGGTGTTGGTGTATCAAGGGAATCGTCTTCAAGGAAAGAGGACAAGAGGAAGTGGAATGGAAAGAAGGCAAATGTAGTGGCAAGAATGGAAGAGAAGCCCTCTTGCAAGCATTGCAATAAAGAGGGTCATGATGATGAACGTTGTTGGTAATTGCATCCCAAGAAGAGGCCAAAGTGGTTCAAGTTAAAGAAAGGGAGGCAAATAGTTGCAGTAACAACATGACCCACAAACTTGGGATCAGATTCATGTGATGAATCTAAGGTTTCATTGGTTGGTGTGACAGGTAAAATTGGTGAAGGATTTGATTGTAGAAGTAAATTGTTTCACATACGGGTCATCATGAGGCACACTAAGGTTGACACATTGATATATAGTGGATCTCAATCTAACTTAATTTCATAGGAATTGGTTAAGCAATTGGGATAAAAAACACAGATACATCATAAGACCTACACACTTAAATGGATAAGAAACCATCATCAAATGCACATAACAAAGCAGTGCACATTAAAATTTGCAATTTCATCTAAGTTTGTAGATGAGGTAACATGTGATGTGGTGCCACTAAGTGAATGCAGAATGGTATTAGGCAGTCCATACTTGTATGATCATAAAGAAATCTTCTACAGGGCAACGAATCAATATCATTTAACCAAAGCAGATCAAGAATATGTGGTTCATACTCATCATGTAAAAGCAACTAAAACTCTTCAAACAATGGAACAATTAAGAAAGGAGGCTCAAGAAAGAAACACAGTTTTAATTGTTTCAAATCAAGTAATCGATATTAAGAAAGAACAGGAGATGATTGTAGAATGGAAAACCAATCACAGTTTGCTTCAAGATAAGCTTATGTCATGCAAATATTAGAAACATCTTAGCTCATTTGAAGCCATATTTTTTATGCTCTCATTAGTAACGTTGTCTACATGGATGATAGTGGCTTCAGTAAGATGTGGCATGGTACAAATGGATAACAATATGTTGTTAGTTATCATGATTGTGTTACAGTTGATCTTGATGAGGCATGTGCACAGGACATAGTTCAAAGATAGAGAACAATTCCGATGGCCTATATCAAGCTTGATGACTGGTCAGTAACATTTTGGGGACCAAAAGGTCCTTAGTGGGGCGGTTTGATCCATAGTCAAATCTAGGAGCTTGATGGGGCTCAGAAAGGCCTAAAACTAAAATTTATTAGAATGACTTGAAAACATACTTGTGCATAGTCCTCATTGATACGAACGTAAGACAACTTGAATGGGATGAAATGGGAATCGTATGCTTCAGATATGGCAACCTGTTCATTTTTCCAAACAGGAAAAAAATGATAATTGTATATTCTGTATAGTTCCACATGTCATCTGACTGTACAGGCTGTAGGGCCGTACAACTAACATGGTAGGCATAGTTGGTGATGACATGATAGGGTATGTACAACTGACGTGGAAGGATAACTGGGCGTACAGACGGATGACGTGTCAGATAGGTACAGGGGACCAATCATGGAGTGACACATGTCACCCTTGTAGTGGTGACATGTGGCACATCCGTACAGATGACGTGGAAGGTCCATATAATTTGTACGACACATGGATGCCACCTAAGAATATAGCTGGTCAAATTATCTTCTGACACGTGGCAGATTATGTGGGTGAGTGGTGAGGTACCATGTGGCCCAGACATGGGTTGCGACATGGCACCCAATCATTGGCTGAGGTTTTTGAAAAATTTTTGGACTCTGTGAGGTTTGAACCTACGACCTCAGTGTGGGTGAAGGATTTGGCAAGGTTGGTCTAGCCAGTCGACCCGTGGGTGGCGCTTATAAACTATAACAAATAATTTTATTTTAAAGTTGAGTGTTGGTTCGTTTGGGCAGAGAAAGGGTTGGTGCTAGCCCAAGCCCTCGACGTGGAATATAACCATGTTATATGACCTATGTACTAAATGATTGGCACAAATTCAGTTGAGCCTAACTCTCGGTTCCTCCAATGGTGCATATGACCCATACCTTGCATTAAAGTGTTAGCATGGAGGTTAGGGGTGTTAGCTCCGGTCGATCGGGCTAGCTCGCTGATAAGGGGCTAAAACCCTAGGCTATTATTTCAGGTCTTATCTATACAGGGTGCATGGAGCCAAGCCTAAGGCCACGTGGGTACAACACATATGACCAGGGGCAAGCAGTTAGGGGCTAACTCATAGGGAGCTAGTGCGAGGCCACATGGCCACCATCCAGATGCCTAGGGGCTAGCACATAAGGGGTTGCGCCCAAGCCATATGGCCATATAGCTAACATGGTAGGAACAATTGGCAATGACATGGTAGGTTCTATACAAATGACATGGCAGACACAGTTGGCAATGATGTGGCAGGGTCCGTACAGCTAACGTGGTAGGTTGACTGGGTGTACAGATGGATGACTTGTCAAACAGGTACAGAGGACCAATCAGGGAGTGACATGTGTCACTGTTGCAGGGTTGACACATGGAATGTCCATACAGGTGACGCACCAAGTGCGTACAATACGTATGACACGTGGTTGACACCTAGGCAGATAGTTGGTCGAATGATACTCTGACACATGGAAGATTATGTGGGCGAGTGGTGAGGTGCCACATGGCCCAGACAAGGGTTTCCATGTGGCACCCAATCATTGGCTGAGGTTTTTACAAAATGTTTGGACTCTGTGAGGTTTGAACCGGTGACCTCAACATGGGCGAAAGACTTGGCAGGGCTAGTCTAACCAGCCCATCGGTGGGTGGTGCTTATAAACTATAGCAGATAACTTTATTTTAAAGTTGATTGTTGGTTCATTTGGGTGGAGAAAGGGTTAAGGCTAGCCCCATCCTGTAGCATGGCATAGAACCATGTTATAAGACCTATGTACTAAATGGTTGGCACAGATTATGGTTTAACCTAGCTCTTGGTTCCTCTGATGGCGCATATGACCCTAAACTTGCATTAAAGTGTTAGCGCAGAGGTTAGGGGAGCTCACCAACCAGGGGCTAAAACCCTGGGCTACTATTTTGGGGTTTATCTATATAGGGCACATGGAGCCAAGCCCAAGGCCACGTGAGTAAAACACATATGACCAGGGGTAAGCAGTTAGGGGCCAGTGCACAGGGAGCTAGCATGAGGCCAAATGACCACCATCCATATTCCTAGGGGCTAACGCATAAGAGTTTGCGCCCAATAATTTTTCAAAATGTGGGTTTTAACTTTATTCTATGTATTTTGTATTTGTTTTTAAGTAGTTTTGGAGATTTTTGGCCCTTTTGGGGGGATATTGGGCTCTTTTTGAGGCCAGATCTTCGGGGGAAGTTGGAAAATGGTTGCCAAATTTAGATCTATATAAACAAGGGATTATTGAAACCATGGGGAGGACATTCAAAGCAATTTTATGCTGAATATTTTCCAAGCCAAAGCCATTTTTATGCAGGGGAGTTGTTGAGGAGCGCACCTTTGTGGGTCATTTCTAGAAGCTTTGGTCATCCGATTTGAGTGTCATTTCTTTTTTTGGGTTCTAGAGATCTGGTAGAACAAGACCATATCATTTTTGTAACCTTTTGGCACTGTTGTGATGTACTTTTAAATCTTCAAATAGAAATAAGAAAGCCTCACCCACTGAGACAAAGGCTCGGAGACGTAGGCGAGATTGATAAACACCGTTATCACATTGGTATTTATGTTTTTCTTTTGTTTATGCTTTATTTCAAATCTATATATGTTTATGTGTATTTCATATTTCTTCCTCTTTCATTCAACTTCCTAAATAGTTAATAAACACATGCATTAATAACTCAACCATTGTCATGTAAAAGATCTTTTTGGATCAGAAACATTCCTAAATTACCATATTTTTTATCAGTTAAAATATTAAGAAAGTTGGTATTGTAACAAAGATTTTGAAATTGTTATCTAATTTGGGTGTAGACATGAAATTCTAAGATATCTCTTTTCATATTCAACCCTCTTAATGAGACAAAGATGACAAATTCTTTTGGCCAATGATATTTTAGAAATTGTCCACCTCCCTATTATTATTATTATTATTATTATTATTTTAGCAATGTGGATTTTTTTCTTTACAATAGTCAAAACAAAGAAATACTTTTGAGCTTCTAAATTAGGGATGAGCACCTTCTTATAGTATCATAATTTTCTTTTATCCTCTAACACTTTATCACTACAATTTCTCCTTAAATTTATATACATAAATATTTTTAGTATTATCATTATTATGTAGAATATCCTCTTCCTTTATTCCTTTATTGATTTATCCAAGAATTTACATCTTTATGCACAACCACTTGAGCCAGAGGTGGTTTTATTCATCCCCACTTGAGCCACAAGTGGTAGGAAACCACTTATTTTTCATGTTGTTTATCTTGTTCTTGTACATTAGATACCTAGTCATAGCAAGTTCATGGGCATTCCCTCAATGGTGGGAGTATCCACTTCCATAAGGAAAATAGGATAGGGTGTATTGCCTTTAATTTTAAGATCAAAAGTTATACAATGTTCTTTAATTTGCTCAATATTTCTCCATGATTCTCTAAAGATGCTACAACCCCATACTTCAAAACCATATAAGATAACAAGAGTGATTAGAGTCTCAAAGAGAAGTTTCTTCATATCCCATAAGAAAAAGTTAGCTTACTTACAACTATTTTAAAACCCATAATAATCTCTCCACCCTACACTTATTATTTTCTCAATGCTACAGTTCCAATTAAACATGCTATGAAGATAAATTATAGTATATTTGTATGAAGTCACTTCTTCCAAGTTGTTGTTGTCAAATAAAAAATTAACATAAGTGATCTTCTCGTAGTTAATTATCATAACCTTCATTTTGTCAGTGTTAACAATCATATCCGTAATAGAGTGGAAATCCTTAAAGGATGAGGATGTTTAGTTTTTTGTCAAGATCACAAAGACTATCATGTCCCCATTTTTGGACTCCCCTATTTGGTGGTTGAAATGATGTTCATGGATCATCAATAAAGAAAAAGAAAGTAAAAGGGTGTTATTTAACGTCACTTAGCTAAGACATGTTGTGTATTTATAACATTATATAACTTTTAATCTTAAAATTAAAGGCAATACAATCTATCCTATTTTCCTTATGGAAGTGAATACTCCCACCATTGAGGGAATGACTATGAAGTGGCTATGACTAGGTATGCAATGTACAATAACAAGATAAACAACATGAAAAATAAGAGGTTTCCTACCACTTGTGGCTCAAGTGGGGGTACATAAAACCACCTCTGGCTCAAGGGGGGGTGCATAAAACCACCTCTGGCTTAAGTGGTTGTGCACAAATATGTTAACTCTTGGATAAATCATTAAAGGAATAAAGGAAGAGGATATTCTACATAATAATGATAATACAAAAAATATTATTGTATATAAATTTAAGGATAAATTGTAGTGATAAAGTATTAGAGGATAAAATAAAAAAAAGATACTATAAGAAGGTGCTCATCCCTAATTTAGAAGCTCAAACGTATCTCTTTGTTTTGACTATTGTAAAGAAAAAACTCAACATTGCTAGAATAATAATAATAATAATAATAATAATAATAGGGAGGTGGACAATTTCTAAAGTATCATTGGCCAAAAGAATTTGTCATATTTGTCTCACAATGAGGGTTGAATATTAAAAGATATATCTTAGAATTTCATGTGTACACCCACATTAGATAACAATTTCAAAATGTTTGTTACAATACCAACTTTCTTAACATTTTAACTCATAAAAAATATGCTAATTTAGGAATGTTTCTCTTAAATATTTTTTAGCAAATAATGAAAATTTCAAAACTAATCAAGTATTTTCTTAATATCCTTACCTTTTTAAAGTTACAATAGAACAAATTTAGTCTTAGTTGACTTTAACCATGACCACCATCATCACCAATTGACCTAGAAATAATAAACTAACATTAAATGTTTAGTTTATTATTTCTAGGTCAACTAGTGATGATGGTGGTGGTGGTTAAAGTCCACTAAGACTAAATTTGGTCTATTGCAACTTAAAAAAGGTAAGGATATTAAGAAATTACTTGGTTAGTTTTGAAATTTTCATTATTTTCTGAAAAATATTTAAGAGAAACATTCCTAAATTACCATATCTTTTATGAGTTAAAATGTTAAGAAAGTTGGTATTGTAACAAACATTTTGAAATTGTTATCTAATGTGGGTGTACACATGAATTTATAAGATATTTATTTTCATATTCAACCCTCTTAGTGAGACAAAGATGACACATTATTTTCGCCTATGATATTTAGAAATTTTCCACCTCCCTATTATTATTATTATTATTATTATTCTAGCAGTGTTGATTTTTTTCTTTACAATAGTCAAAACAAAGAGATACTTTTGAGCTTCTAAATTAGGGATGAGCACCTTCTTATAGTATCATAATTTTCTTTTATCCTCTAATACTTTATCACTACAATTTCTCCTTAAATTTATATACAATAATATTTTTAGTATTATCATTTTTATGTAGAATATCCTCTTCCTTTATTCCTTTAATGATTTATCCAAGAATTGACATCTTTATGCACAAACACTTGATCCAGAGGTGGTTTTACGCACCCCCACTTGAGCCACAAGCGGTAGGAAACCTCCTATTTTTCATGTTGTTTATCTTGTTCTTGTACATTAAGTACCTAGTCATAGCCACTTCATAGTCATTCCCTCAATGGTGGGAGTATTCACTTCCACAATGAAAATAGGATATGGTGTATTGCCTTTAATTTTAATATTAAAAGTTATATAATGTTATTTAATTTGCTCAATATATCTGCATGATTCTCTAGAGATGCTACAACCCCATACTTCAAAACCATATAATATAACAAGAGTGATTAGATTGTGAAAGAGAAGTTTCTTCATATCCCATAAGAAAAAGTTGGCTTACTTACAACTATTTTAAAATCCATAATAATCTTTCCACCCTACACTTATTATTTTCTCAATGATATAGTTCTAATTAAACATGTTACAAAGATAAAGTATAGTATATTTGTATGAGGTCACTTCTTCCAAGTTTTTGTTGTCAAATACAAAATTAACATAAGTGATCTTCTTGGATTTAATTATCATAGCCTTCATTTTTTCAGTGTTAACAATAATATTCGTAATAGAGTAGGAATCCTTAAAGGACGAGGATGAGGATGAGGTTGGAGTGTTGCAAGAAGTACCCGAGGAGAAGATAGACATCGCATTGTCGAGGGTTGGAAGGTCTAGAAAATAACACATTACTTCTTGAGGATATTTTGACATCATTACCAATTTTATTGATTTATTCTTTGTTAGTAGATATTGCAGCTACTTTACAGCCATTAGACGTGTGTGTTAGGAGGGTTTCAGTAGTTGTTGTTACATATAATAACGATCTTTGTATTGTTTTGATTTGGGTTTTCAAACCGTAATAAGATTCCATGGTTATATTATCTATTTTTTGTGTAATGGATGTATGCAATATGTTTGACAATATTCATAACCTTCAGAAAAATGCAAACTACTATCATAAGTTCCAACAACCTTATTACAAAGTGTTTGACAAAATCACATAAAGAGAAACAATATTTTCGATAGTAAACAAAATATTTCTATACATCCTAGTTGGGAAAATTACAATGGTATAAAATCTAGTGATATTTCCAACCTATGATTTCATAAGACATGAATGGGTTACAGAGAAGGGAGAAATAAATAGTGTGTTCCATGGACAAGGGAATAAAAAAAAATCTGAAACTATGAGACAATACTTGAAAAATACTTCAACAAGCCAAGGTGGTGTTGGAAGCAAAGAAGATCATGCCTCAATATCAGGAGTATCTAAAATTGAGGAAATATATTTGCAACACTTTTCCCTTTAAAAGTTTTTATACTCTCTAGTATGGAATTTGGCCCAAGGATTTGGATTAGGATTATTTTAATGACACAAGGAAGGAAATGAAAAAGTATTTGCATGAAGAACATGTGGGGGAACATGCATCTATCCATGAGAAGGATATGTGCATAGAGGAATACCAAACAAAAAACTATGATACATCATAAAAAATAAGCGATGAGCCCGATAAAACTAGTGTTATTGATGGAGAAGATGAGGCTACAACATCTTGTCCTACTTATGATAACTATGAGAAAATGTTTCAATCATCCGATGCTAAGGATTCAATACCTCTCCCCGTGTATGATGTTGATGGAGAGTATGGTTTGAGCAAGAATTCAATACCTCATTTGATTTATGACATGTATGATGATGCAAGCATGATTCTACTAGAATATGACAAAGATTGGGAGCTATGTGTAGAGGTTGACAACAAAGGGTCAGATTTAGGGGATGCGAGAAGATCAGAAAAATTGCATGAGGAAGGTAGTCCACATTGCACGACATCATATAATGAGTTAATTGATCCCTTGTATGACATCCCATGCCATGTTCATGAAATAAAATTTCATTATTTGGAGAGATGACTATTGTTCATAGAGGAACAAATTATGCAGGTGTTAACGAGGGAAGATGATGCTCATAAATTTAGTGGAGACCTTATGTGGAAAACCCAGATAGAGGAGAGGAAAAGGAGGATTGAAGATGGATTTTCTAGTACCTAATTCAACATCATCATTGAGGAACTAGAGAAAATGAAATCTAATTATTTGTAGTTGTTCATGGATAGGGATCTTGCTCTTAAATTCATTGAAGACAAGGAAAGGGAGATTGAGGAACATTGTAACCAGCTTATTTTGACACTCTCTTCATTGTTGGAAGTAGTGACACATAAGAGTGTGAGTGGCACTCATGATCTGAGGGAGGATCCTCTTATGAATATTCTGAACGGGGAATATTTAGGGTTGCAGGTGTAAGAGGATAGTTTTGACACAAAGGGTTTTTCTCATGTGCCTGTTTTTCATTGCATGGGTCATGAGCCATTTATTTTGGCTCAAGGCTTAGCTACAAAGGATTTCATTGAGAAAATTCCTTGTGTATCAAACATCAAGGAAGTGTATGCACCAATTTATTAGGGGATTGAGTATAATATAAATGTGGATACATCACTCTGGGATCCATGTTGAGTTGATATTAGTGGAGTGGTTGATACAATGGAACATATAGGATACATGGTTCTACATGATGATACAATGGTATGAAGTAGTATACAACAATATACAATAGTGTACGATGGTGTACAATTGCTTTTGGGATGTTTTCCCCGAGGGGACCTCTAGATAAGGGTTTCATACATATCATTGAGTTTGGTTCACTTAAGATCGATGAGTGGATGGATGAGCTTCACGGAGAGGAATATTCCATGGAGATTGATCTTCGAATGAGATATCACCAAAGCAAGGAAAAACAAGAAGATACATGCATGATCACTCTTAGATATTATGTTCAATCCTTGGTCATTCCATTAGGGTTTACCAATGAACCTAACCCTTTCCTATCTTATAGTGGCAGTGGAATCTAGTGTTATTTTCTGATGCCAACGATATATTCAAAGGGACATGGAGGGTTCACCTAAGTCATATGAGTGAGACGAGTAGGATTATAGCCATGTCAAATTCATTTTATTTGGGCTATGTGGTCATAGCATAGGAGGAGATCCAGATTGTATTGCATCAGTTCACATATGTTTTAGCTAACTAAGTGGTGGATGGAATTATCCACTAGAGAGGTCACACACATGTAGTCCCCGAGTCCATACTTAGGGAGAATATTATGAGGGATATCTTTGATTCACCTTTGAAAAGGAATTTTGGATACTCGCATGAGTATGAAGCACCACAGGTGATAGGAATATTTTCCGTGGAGGTGTTTAGACTCCACGAATTACTTGGGTACATTGACGGTGATCGAGATAACATATTTCTAGGTGCAAATTGGAAGGAATCAAACAAATTAGCAGGCACATAGTTGATTCATAGTACTATATTTCCACAAGATGATGGAATATAGGTGACTTGGCTCATTTTGGATATGATGATTACTAGTAGTGCACAACAACATCTAGTAGATATTAGGAGTGGTGGACTTCCAATTTGATGGTGGGATCTGAGAATTCATCTGAGTGATATATTGATGAGGATGATCATCGATAGAGACATGGAAGTGATTGGTCTACTTTATTTTTGGGGTGTGAGTAGAGGGGAGGTTGAGAGTTACTCTATATGGCATGACAAACTCCAAGATGGTCGTGGATTTGAAGGCTTATATTTCACTGAGACACCTTCACATGGGAGGATCCAAGATAGTGGTTTCAATCCCTTCATATAGTTCATCTTGGGTTTCCATGAGAGGAAGATGTAGATTGGGAGTGTTGGTCTGATGGTGATGATCATAGTGGTGCAATATCAACATGGTGGTACCTTCCCTGGATTAGCTTGGTACCACACGATTACATTGATTGACAGTTCAACTACTATTGGAGAGGAGAGATTTTCTTTTGAATTTTCAAAGTTTAGTTTTGGGAGGCTTATGAGTGGATTCTTGGAGGAGTGGTATTCTGAGGAGTTGACCAAGTTTATGTAAATTATGATTGCTTGGATTATCAGGAGGAGTCAGGTGGATTACTGTATTAAAAACGTACAGACCATTGCTATGAGTAAAGGGTGTTTTACACCATATAAGATAGTTTGGGATCCTAGTGAATTTACCACCTACGAGATTATTGTGTTCATATGGCAAGACTTTGTGGACGATATGTTAGGATATTGTTTGAATGATGCTTGGATGATTGCAGTAGGTTGGGGATGTTGGAGTGTTAGGGATTTCCCCTTCCATACTTGGAGACTAGGTGTCATGGATTCCCTTTCAGTTTGTGGCCACGTAGACTTCTCCTAGATCTGTAATTTTAGAGTTGATTTTGGGGAATCCACTAAGATCCACTGGTAGGATAAAATCCTCAATAGTGGGGACAATTGTTTGAGGTATTACATCTTGGGGAGGCAATCTAGGTAGGAGGGGAAGATATCTATGATCAAAGTGGTGCAATGACATCATGATAAGTTCTTTCTAGTGATAGCATGGGAGCCATGGATTTTATGGGTTAATAGTTTGACAATTGGTACAAATAGGAGAGTGGGTTGTTACTCTGAGGAGCCTATTCATATGGCAGAGTCGATCGGTTTCCTATATGGGACATTCTATGAAGAGTGTACTTCGTTTTCAAAGTATCTAGTTTCTCTACTCATAGGTGGCCTTCAAGGTGCCCCTTGTGTTAGCACATTGTAGGACAATATTGTGGGTGGTAGGTGCTCCACATATTTTAGATTGGTTTGGGACTCATGGATCATCATTAGTTCCAGTTTGGTTCAGTTTGTTATTCCTATGGGTATGATGGCATTGCTCGAGGAAAATAAATCTTTTTGAAGGGAGGATTTTTCATGTCCCCGTTTTTGGATTCCTTTTTTAGGTAGTGGAAATGACTTATGTGGCTTGTCAGTAAAGAAAAAGGAAGTAAAAAAAGGTTATTTAATGTCACTTAGTTAAGATATGTTGTGTATTTAAAGTGACATTAAGGAAATAAAGAAACAATAGATTAATAAGTTACATAACCATTATTAAAGTAGCTTTTACTCTTAAAGTGAAAGAAAAAGGGGGGATAAGAGTTATATTTGATTTAGTCAAAAAGGGAGAAATTCTAGAAGCTACATTTGATTTGGTAAAAAAGGGGAAATTTGTAGAAGGTTGGGAAAAAGGATAAAAGGAGGGGTAGGGCCTCACTTTGGGATTATGATTTGACCTCTCATTTTGGAAGTGATCTTGGAGCCATTTTTTTGTTAGGGTTTAGCAAAACCCTTCCACTATTGGTTTGGTTTCTGTGGTGCAATATCCACCCTAGCTAGACAAGAAGGGAACCCACCCAATATTTCCATTGGAGCTTAGAAAAGAGGGAAATCCATCTAGGATTTCCATTAGAGATTTAGTTGAGTTTGTTTCAGTTTGGAGGTGTATCGACTTACACAGGAGATTGGCGAAATTTAACGGAGGAGGCCATACTTTAATTTCGCAGGTTCTTGGAGGGTTTTAGGAAACTGTTTCCGAAGTCATCCCTGCAATTTGAGTATATGGTGTCTCAATAGGCCCTTGCTGGTTGTCCAGCCTCGTCATGTGAGTCCCTGCTTGTTGTCTAGTATTGTCCTGTGAGGACCTTTGCAATCTAAGGTTGCAAAGATATTTGATACGGGTGGTCAGAGTGTTGCAGGAAGTGTTCGAGGAGAAGATCGACACCACACCATCGAGGGTTGGACGGTCCATATAATGGCACATTCTTCTTGAGGATATTTTAGCATCATTAACAAGTTTCTTGATTTATTCTCTGTTAGTTTATATTGCAGTTGCTTTGCAGCCATTAAACATGTGTGTTAGGAGGGTTGCAGTAGTTGTTATTACAACCAATAGGGATCTTTTCATTGTTGTGATTTGGATTTTCGAACCATAATAAGATGCCATGGTTATTTTCACTATTTTTTGTGTAATGGATGTATGCAATATGTTTGACAATAATCATAACATTGAGACAAGTGCAAACTATTGTAAGAAGTTCCAACATCCTTAATAGAAAGTGTATAACAAAATCACATAAAGAGAAACAATATTTTGGACAGTAAACATAATATTTCTATACATCCTAGTTGGGGACACTACAAAGACTCCTTTCCATAAGAACAATATCATTAGCATAAAGTACAAAAAGGATGAGGATGTTTAGTTTCTTCTCAAGATCATAGAGTCTCATTTCCATAAGAACAATATGATTAGTATAAGGAACAAAAATATTGATTATATCAATAAGATTCAAACCAAGAACATATAACTTGTCAATGTATATGATATAACTTTCCTAGCTACTTTATTACAATTAATTATTCATTATTTCTAAACTTGAAAATAACTTTTTCACACAACATTATCACAACAACTCTCAACTTGGAAAAAACTTTTAAGTCTTTTAACATATTCCTAAATACCACTCTAAAATGTCTTTACAACTTATACCATGTTGAATCATACTAAGAGCATAAAATTAAGATGCTTATTAAATTTAATATTAAGTAAGGAAAATAGAAAGTTAAGATGCTTGTTAAATCTAATTTTTAGTAAGAAAAATAGGAATTACATATATTAAAAAATACCTACATATGTATAAAACCTATCATTTAAAAAAATATATTCATAAAATAAATTATATATCCATAAAGGCTACCATAATTGAAATAAATTATATGTATATATATAATATATAAGTATAGTGATATATAAAAATATATATAATATATAATTGTAGTCAGATATGATTTGTTAAAATAGCGTGTACCAAAAAGTACATTTAGAAAAACACATAGCTTCATCTCCCTTCAGTTGAGGCAATCACTATGCACATCTACAATTCAAACTCGGAGATGCTAGAATTAGTCACAATATGCCCCTTCAGGGTCCATGGATACACCAAATTGAGCCATGGCTCAGCATCTGTAATATGTGCCAGTGCAAAGGAGCCTTTACACACTGTCAAAAGACACAACAGAAATAAATTCTCACACAGCAATTAAAATTTATATATAGGAAGATAATTGAGATAGAATATGATTTCTTTATATAGGAAGATAATTGAGATAGAATATGATGGCTCGGGACCTTCATTACAAGATGCTCTGCCCATTACAAGCTACAGCCAGGTCTTGATGATAATTATGGCTCCTAAATATACAGTATCAATTATGGCTCCTAAATCTTTCTCCCCTTGGTTCCATTTGACACTACCTAATTACTAATACCAACAACTAATTTTCCTTCCCTAGTTTTATGCTTCCTCGTTTGACTTATGATGTTCCAACTTCTGTAACTGATTGAAATGCATTTTCTAGGATAAGTCGAAATTCAATAAGAACCAAAATAACAAATTTATATTTATATTGTTAAGCTTCAAGGCTTCATAAAATGCACAGCATGCAAAGGTTATGCACAACTGAAAGGTTCTATGGTATGGCTGACACATCATCATTCGTGACTCGTTATTCCAAGCATTCAAAAGACACACAGTGTTCTCAAACTGTAAACAATAGTTAAAAAAAAAAGACTGAATTGTAGGTATGTAAAATAGGGTTTTCAATGAGTGCGTGTAGGTTCTGTAGAATGCACGAAAAGCCGTACAGGAATGCTTCTGAAGAGAACTGAAGGTGTCTTCTTGAAGTATCTCATCTTGTCCATAACTTTGTTTTCCTAGAATCCTCCACACTATCTCCGTGCTCACCATAAAGCTGTCAAAATAGTGCAAAATAGGTCAGAACAGTATATTACAATGATATTGATTGGTTGAAGCTCAGTGCTACCACGGGAACCGATTTTAAATTGTATTCAACGTCATACGCCGGCCAAACCTCTAGAAAAGCTGATCTACTGCTAAAATAAGCATGGCGTCCATTTTCCTTACAGGTTCTAGTGATCCGGCATATCCCTGCAGCCCAAATCTGTATATCCGGCATATCCCTGCAGGTTCTGGAATACAACCCTTCGCCTGAACGATTCACATTGCTTCTCTGTATTGAGAACACCGACCCTAGCAGCTTCTGAAGCATAATTGGGTGACAATTTCATAGAATGGCTGTAGCAGAGATGCGTCCAGGTCCGCATATCAATTACCCACACCTTCGCTAACCAAGACGCGATGTCGGGGTGGAGGTTTGAGAATTACCGTGCAGGCCACAGCCCAAGGAATGTAGGCCGTGGTTGCTATGGCCGTGGCGTAGGTCACGAATCATGGCTTCGTACGTCCATGATGTGAACATGAACTCTCAATCAGATAACAGAAAAAGGACCTATGAGCTCTATGCATCGATACCAGGAAACCCAAGTGATAGAATGAGCGGGGCGGCGATCTGATCGGAGCGATGGACAGTGACAAACAGTTTAAGTTAACCCTAATTCTCCATAATCGTAAGCTGCTAGCATTAATTAGTATGATTGAAATCCAATTTCAAGTCCACCAAGAGGACGGGTGTCAGCCCTTCTGTAAGGTTAGCACAAGGATTGTTGAGAAAATTTGTTGTTTTAACCCCTTGGTGAAAAATGAAGGAATGGGGGCTTAGAACGACCCACAATATGTTTTTATCATAAGTTCTTGGGCTTTTTAATGCTGTGGCGCGTTGCGGCTAGCGAGCGCAGATTTCAACAGCTGAGTGTGGCGCGCCGAGACGCATATTGGACTCCCCTGATCTTTCTACCTTTAACGGGGGGAGGTCCGAGTTGATGATTTTCTAGTGCGGGCCCCCCACAACATGTAGCCTCCACAACAACTTAGAGCCTCCCTGCGCTTTACTGCTTACCACCTACCCCTCGCTCCGAGTAGATCACCTGCATACCACCCGTGCTTCCGCTGACACCTGTCCTCCACTCATAGCTACCGCACGCTTGTCCCTTCCTCGCTGTCTTTTCTCCCCCTCTCACCTCCCAACATCTGCCCTCCACTGGCACTCCATGTCACCTCTGCTATTGTCGTGCCCCCCCTGGCCTACCACTCCGCCCTACCACCGCATCCTCTCCCCTTGCCATCATTGCCCTCACACCTTTACCCCTCATCCCCCGAGTACTTGCGCTCACGCAGTCCCAGTTACCACTCTCCAACCGCGTCCTTCCACATGGTCATTGTTCACTCGTTGCAGCCTGCGAGTTTGCACCAAGCACCTCGCCCACTCATCATCGTCCTCCTCCATGTCTGCCTGCCAGTTTTCTCTACAAAGTTCCAACATGAATACAAGTGGCAAAGGTCAGAGTTGAGCCAACTCGTTTTTAGGTGCCGAGTTGACTCATTGCCCGTCCAGATCCCGATGAAGCAGTTATGAAAGTAGGGGTGGTGGTTGAAACATCATCTCCGTCCATAAATGGAAAACTTAAAGGAACGAATTTCTCTGAGCTCGTATCTGAAAGAAGAACTGAATGGCCAGTCTAACAGAAGAACTGCATGGGCAGTCTGCATGCACAGTCTGACAGGGAAGACATAGATGCAAGGCTTGACCATAATGGCTAGGTCACACTCTTGGGAGTGGCAAATTGTTCTAAGCTATATAGTTAGTTTGGTTATTTTCTTGGGGGGGTCAACTAATTGAGTGGAGCTCCCTATTTGTAATGTTTTGATACCATAACTGTTAGCTGGTTATGTATTAGATTTGAGACTTTCAGTTTAATAGAAGTCAACCTCTTTCCATCTTTTTGTAATAGTTATGTTAAAACACTCGGACATGGAAGATCGAGTGGAGGGTCATTAAGTTGTTGTTATGCAGGTTTGATCACAACAGTATCATGGCCAGTTTTATTCAGCTCCCCTGTTATCTTTTCCCCCTCTCACACTGAATGGCTCAGGCATGAAGAATCCAGTGGAACTGTTGTCTCAACATCGTGATGAAGGTTTGATCATTGTGTTGTTGTGACTGTGTTTTTCAGACATATTTCAGTGTCTGAAACTTGGGCTTAAAAGTAATCTTGGGCCTAAGTTTTTTCTTCTCCAAACTGCTTGAAACCCTGATGCCCATGGCAGTCTTGTTCACCTTTCTCACCAAGTCTTCCCTTTGCTTGCATTTAAACTCAATTCACTGACTGAATTTAATGTGGCCCTCATTTCCCTGTGCATTTCTTGTTCATTTTTGTGTTGAACATCATTCATATATTGAGTTTTGTTCATTGACCTCCACTCATATAAAACCAACATCCACTAAAAATTCTGATGGGTACTGGGCTTATCCTCCTGCAATCTGAGGGTGACTCTCAGTGCCAACATTCTTGGCGTCGTCGCTGAGGAATGAACTGAAGACATTTCCTTGGGATTGAATGACAAAGCTTACTGATTTTGAAGGTGCATCAGAACTTAGTACCATTGAAGATTGCAGTTTGCACCTGGCGACTCCACATTCAAAGACTCCAGTGGGGAGGATCTGTTGACAAAAAGATGACCATACCGAACGAGATGACCAGGTATCAGTTTATGAGCTTGCTTCATGAATTTTTTTTCTTCTTTATCAACTCATTTCTCTCTTTCCCCTTAGATATAAAGAGGATTATCCTCTGCTTTGTATATTCAGATGTTACTAAGCCTTCCTTTATTTATCCTTCCTTGGAAGAAGAAGGCACGCCCTCTTCTTATGTTGTAGATGTTGATCTTATGTCTTCACCTCATCCTGTTCATACAAGTGAGATTTGTGTTGAATTTCCTCTTGAAGTTGATCACCCTTGTAACCTTGAGGGGGTTGAAAATGATTTGAAACCTTCTCATATCTCATTGCCTTCTGTTATTATTGTTGAACATTCCCATCTTATTGTTAGATCACATATTCAACCCACAAGTTTTCAATCTAAGATTAGAGACAAAATGTTTAAGCCTTTAAGGCTGCAACATCACTTGCACCCCTATCCTCTTTTTTCCTTCAAGTACCTTCGTCGGTTTTCTGGAGAGGATCATGTTATAGCTGAAAGCCACTTGGAGGCCTTTGAGAACTTTGTTGATCAATTTGAGATTGCTCATGATGATATTATCATGAGGTTGTTCCCACAATCTCTGTTTGGATATGTTGTTGTGTGGTTTAAGTGTTTGGGAGTCGGTTCTATTGGTTCTTGGATCGAGCTATGCCATGCATTTTTAATGTGTTGGAGTGAGAACAAGCCCCTTGATCAATACTAGTTTGAGTTTAATGCCTTGAAAAGAGAGGAGGAGGAAGCCTTGGTTGTCTTCAACATGAGGTTTTACAGTGTTTATCATAGTATGCCTATGGAAATCAAACCCATGGAGGCTACTTGCATGATGTATTATGTCAGGGTTCAACATTTAGAGCTTGTCCTTCTCCTGAGAGAAATGAAATCTCCATCTTTAAGACACTTGTTTGAAGATGTTGAAGAAGTCCAAGAGAACATCGGGGCTAGTAAGGGGGTTTGTATGCAAGCATATTTTGAAAATTTGCATGTGCATGAGCAAGAAGACTGTCAATATATTTCAGATTCAGAGCGAGAAGACAGTGGGTATGAATTAGAGTTGGAACAACAACAAGGAAGTAAGTATGATTCTCAGTTGGAATCAAATTCTTCAATATTTGCAGATTTTTCTATGGACATGAATGCATATCAATCTTATGATCAATTTCCAGAACATTTTGAGCATGCAGTAGTGGCTGATTGCATAGATAAGTGTATGTTCTTGGTTGATCATTAGTAGGATGCTTTAAATTCTATTGTACATTTAACTTGTGATCATTCTTATGAAGAATAGACTACAATTGTTGATGATCAAGGGTTGGTTTCAAAAGAACAAGGAAGCCTTTTATTTACAAGCAAAGAGGTATTTACAAAGGGGCATTTTGGTCTTCCAAAGCAGCCATATTTATGTCACGTGATGGATGATCCTATAGTCATATACATGGAGTCATATGTTTCAAATTTTCTAAATTTTTCTAGTGGCATTATTCCACTGGTACTCATGGGTGAGTTTAGTTTTATGAAGGAGTTGAATGTGTAGCCTATCCCCTGTCCAGAGCCTGTATATGAGTAGATATCACCTGGTATTAGCCAGACTACATCAGTTCTCTACCCACCTGTAGACTCTGAGAACATCAAACAATGGGTGAGCTACAATGAAGGACAGGAGGTAATTTCTTACCAGTTGATCTTTCCTGATTATAAATTTTGTGACCCTGTGGGGTTGTATATGGAGTTGCGTCTTCCAAAATCTTTGGAGCCTACATATTTTTTCACCTTATCATCATTTGGGGGTATGGTCAGTGTTCTAAGCCATGATCTTGTTCTGTTCTCATACTTCCCTAGTATTTTGTGGATCGTCTGTTGTAAAGAGAAGAATTATTTTACCAGACAGTCTGGGTGGCTATGGTGGAGGTTTTCTTTCACCTAGCGCTTTGCAAAAAATAGTTAGCTTAGGTTTTGTACTTAAATAAGCTCTATCATGAGAAGATGTGTTTTCTTTCTATTTTGTAAGTAGAGTAGTATAAGTTGTTAGTATGATATATTAGAGCATGACTTCACAACCCAACACTAAGGCACCAAAGATGCAAAAAGAGTTCTTAGAGCCTCCCAGTGAGATCTCTATCCCCCATGGATCCTATGTTAGCACAAGGATTGTTGAGAAAGTCTATTGTTTTAACCCCTTGGTGAAAAATGAAGGAAGGGTGGCTTAGCGCAACCTACAATATGTTTTTATCCTAATTTCTTGTGTGTTTTAATGATGTGGTGTGTTGTGGCTAGCGAGCACAAAGATATCAACGGCTGAGCGTTGCGTGCCCAGATCTAACGCTGGCAGCGCATATTAGACCCCCCCGACCTTTCTGCCTTTAACGGGGTGGGGGGTCCGAGTTGATCGTTTTCTGGTGCAGGCCTTCTACAACGTGTCGCCTCCATAGCAGCTCGGACCCCCCCCCTCCCCCTCCGTGTTTTATCGCTTACTGCCTACTTCCCTCTTCGAGTAGACCACCAAACCACCTTCCCATAACACCCTCACTCCCACTGACACATGTCCTCCACTCACAGCTACCGCACACCTGCTCGTTCCTCATTATCTTTTCTCCCCCTCTCACCTCCCAACATCTGCACTCCACTCACACTCCCTGTCACCTCCTCTATTGTCATGTCCCCCTTGGCCTACCACTCCTCCCTGCCACTGCATCCTCTCCCCTTTCCATCATCACCCTCGCACATTTACACCTCATCCCCCAAGCACTTGCACTCACACATTCCTGGTCACCGCTCTCCACCAGCGTCCTTCCACATGGTCGTTGCTCACTCGTTGCAGCCTGCGCGTTTTCACCAAGTTCCTCTCCCACTCATCATCGTCCTCCTCCACGTCTGATTTCCAGTTCTCTCTACAAAGGTCTAGCATGAATACAGGTGGAAAAGGTCAATGTAACATCCCTGACCATCCAAAGACCAGGTAATGCTACCATGCAAAATTTACAACTTATATAAAATATATGCATTTTAATGAACTTAACATAGGTAACCTAGAGTTATTGTTAACATACATAATTAATGGAATTAACAATAAATATCATTGCAACGGAATACATGATCATATTGCAAGCATTACAAACATGCATTTTAATTGAAATTAAACACATGCATATACTTATCTTTGAAATTATAGTAACTCCACCAACTATGTGCAGACCTTCGATGAACCTCCGAGCCTTAGACCTCGTTGCTCATCATGCTCAGTAGTGGTTCACCCCTGAGTTGGGACTAAGCTCCACCTAAGGCAAGGGAATCCTAGACTAGGCTGAGGTTATAGGAAAACTATACAGAGCAACCAAAAGGATTCTCTCCAGGAGCCTTCTTACACCCACTACTCACAGACTCTCATTCCCCACATCCTGTTCCACCTGGGAGTATACACCTTAACAAGCACATCCCATCGGTGCTTCACCACCCTCTTTGGGTCTCAACAATAGGCTAGATCATGAATTCTTAGACCTTTGTAGCTGGTGTTGGACTCTCTCTGGAAGAAAACCACTTCCCAGTAGACTCTCTCACTTGGAGAGAGTTTCTCATGGGCCTGACAACTTGCCTCTTCTACCACAGACCTGACAACCCGGTTCTTCAACCAACTTCAGCCCAATTCCCGCAAAGTGAGGATAACAACAACAACAACTGGTCAATTCCACTCAGGAAACATAGAAGGCAACAACCCAAAGACAGTTCAGGTACATACTTGACTCTGCAAGAGAGGATAGGCTGGCTCATAAGACACACAAGTGACAAATCTCAATTCATGGGTTTGCAATTGGTTTTTAGGGTGTGTGACAAGGAATCCATGCAGAGGTCGAATGCAGACTCAATGATTCAGATAGAGGGTGTATCGGATTCTCAAGAAAACATCACAGACTTCAAGTTTCAAAACTACATGAGGCATATAGAGATCATATGGAATTCACGGTTTTAGACAATCGATGGCAGAATGGAGGACGAACCCCCATCACAACTCAATTCTTGGGTTAAATTGCATGTGCCTGGTCCAACACATGTCTCCCATGAAGCTGCATGCACTCTATCTAGTATGTGTTCCCTTTTTGCACACGTTGGAGCTACATGTGTTGCCTCTCCCAGAACTTAGGATAAAAACATGTTTGTCACATAGTTTTGGAATAATAATAAATTATTATTCCCAAGGACTTAAGCCCCTAAGATTATCCCCTCCTTCCAACCTTAATCCCCTAAGATTATTCCCCCATCACTCTTTCTTCGTGGTCATTCTGCACACAGTGATGTTTAATATTTATTAATGTTTTTCATATTACATATACAAAAACAGGCTCCTGGAATGGGTAAAGCCTGCAACAATCATGTTGGGTCTCTGTGTTCAACTTTAACCTTATGGCACTCCATACATATGGCGATGTATTCTGTAATCTCTTTCTTCATACCTAGCCAAAAGTAATGGCTCTTGACTGTTGGCACATTTTTCTGATATCCAGGGTGCCCAACATAAGGCACATTATGCATTTCATGCAAAATCATAAGTTTAAAGTCTTGGACATTAGGTATATAAATTTTGTTCTTGTACAGAAGTGTTCCGTCAGTTTCCAATTTATATTTTTCCACTTTATGTGGCATCTTACCTTGTTGTAGCTTTGCTACCAAATCCATGTACTGCAAATATGCATTTGCATCTTCCAAAATTCTTCCTTTAATATCATTTCGGTACACGCTAATGGTTGTAGCATGTAATTCATGCACTCTCCTGCTGAGTGCATTAGCCACTTTTTTCTCCTTCCCTTTGATATTCTTGATATCAAAGTCATACTCACAGAGAAACTCTATCCACCTACTTTGTCTAGTGTTCAAGGTTGGTTGATCAAATAAATACTTCAAACCGTTATAGTCTATCCTCAATTCGAACCTCCTTCTCATCAGGTAATGTCTCCATTTCTCTAGAGTGTGCACTATGGCTACCAACTCCAAATCATGAGTGGCATAGTTCCTTTCATGCTCTTTCAAATTTTTGGATTCATAACAAATCATGAATCCATTTTGACTCAGGACTCCTCCCAGACCTTTGCATGCATCTATGCACACCACAAAGTCTTCATTCGGATATGCAATCCTCAGGATTGGAGCATTGGTTAACAGTTTCTTCAGTCGCCGAAATATTTTCTCACAATCTTCTATCCACTGAAACTTCTTCTCCTTCCTTTGCAAGGAAGTGATAGGGTGAGCTATCCTCGATAACCCTGTGATAAACCTTCTGTAATAACCAGCTAGACCCATAAAGGATATAATTTCCATCACGTTCTTTGGCATTGACCATTCTCTAATGTCCTCAATCTTCTTAGGATCTACATCTATCCCATCCTTCAAAATAATATGCCCCAAGTAATGGATCTTCTCCTGATAAAATGAGCACTTGCTCAACTTGGCATACATTTGGTGCTCTCTTAACACCTGCAACACCATCCTCAGATGTTTTTCATGCTCTTCCTCCGACATGGAATACACCAGAATGTCATCCAAGAAGACTATGACAAACTTGTCTAGATAATCCTTGAATACACCATTCATCAGGCACATAAAAACAACAGGTGTGTTCGATATCCCAATTGGCACCACTGTGAATTCATAGTGACCATACCTTGTTCTAAAGGAGGTCTTGTTGATGTCTTCATCCTTTATCCTTACCTGGTGATATCCTGACCTGAGATCTATCTTCGAAAATATCTTTGCATCCTTCAACTGATCGAAGAGGTCATTAATCATCGGCAAAGGATATTTGTTCTTTACAGTTACTTTGTTCAATTATCTAAAATCGATACACAATCTCAACATCCTATCCTTCTTCTTCATGAATAGGATTGGGGCTCCCCAAGGTGACACACTTGGGCGTATATACCCCTTATTCAAAATATCTTCAAGCTGCAATTGCAGCTCGTTCATCTCTGGCGTACACATTTTGTAAGGAGCTTTTGACACTGGAGTTGCTCCAGGCATCAATTTTATAGAGAACTCAATATCTCTCTTCGGGGGTAATCCTGGTACCTCCTAGAATACATCTTCAAACTTTTTTAGTATCGCATGATCTTCAATATTTGACACCTTATCCTTAGGTGTTTCCTCCACATGGGCTATAAATAATTGACAACCTTTCCTGTAGCACTTCTTCAACTACATTACTGATATTTCTCTAATAGCAACAGCTCTAGGAATTCCTTGTATTGTTTTCCAATTTCCTTCCTCATCTAGGAAAGTGAATTCCTTGTTACGATAGTCCAAGATGGCATGGTGCTGGTCCAACCCGTCCATCCCAATTAGACAGTCATAAGAGCCTAAAGGTAGAACATTCAATTCATCCTTTGTGCTCAGTCCATTCATGTCCACTAGACATGACTTAACTAACTCAGTGACTGTCCTCTTGGTTCCTATAGCCAGCTGCACCAACCAAGAATTTTCATATTTTCTTATCCACAATTGCAAACTTTCCACCACTCTAGGATCTATATAACTATGGCTATCCCTTGAATCAATTAAAATAGTAAATGGTTGGTTGTTAATCATACCTTCCACTTCAATCACGTGCAACTGAAATTCAGCTTGCTTATTGTTCAAGGATGAATAGATCCTTGGCATTTTATTTCCCATGTCCTCCACTATTTTCGCTTGCTGAACATTACAGAAAACTCTCACTTTGTCGTTTTTATGGGGACAATATTTGTACTTGTGGCTCCCCTGACAGCCCCAACACTGAATGGGCATTTTCCTTGGCCTTTGTTCCCCTATTTCAGCCATTCTTGACTCTCTAAACGATGGCTATCCTTAAGGACTTTTTTTGAAAACGGGTGGCTTAGTTCCCTTCTTCCTCTGATCCATCTGGAATTTCTTCTTGTCTTCCCAAGCCTTCTAGAAAGTAGGCTTCTCTCTTTTCTACTCATATAAGCATTTCACTCTTCTTATAGTTTCTTCCATAGTCTTAGGATCGTCATACTCAATATTGTCACCAATGGAAGGTGGCAATCCACTTAGATACCTCTGAATCTTGACAGTCTCATATTTGATGAACGGGACATACTTTAGCAATTCCAGAAACCTTTGTTCGTATTCATCAATGCTCGTGCTTCCTAGATTGAGTTCAAATAACTCTTTCATATTTCTGTCATAATATATTTTAGTCAAGTATTTCTTCTCGAAATACCTCTTGAATTCTCTCCAAGTGATATCTTTCTCTCTAATGTGTTGTACCTGCACAAGATGATCTCACCACATGGATGCATTTCCCTTCAGTTGATACATTGCAATTATTCCTTCTGCATGAGAGGAATAATTCTGCAGTTGGAAATATTTCCTCATGCCAAGCAACCATGTTTCGACATCTTCCTCCTTCTTATGTTCTCCATCAAACATAGGAGGCTTAATCTTGTTCATTTCTCCCTTCAACTCATCCACTCCAGATCTTCTGTGATTTCTGGTAGGAGATGGGCTTGAACTACTGTATGCCCTCCTCTTGGAGCGACCTTGGGAGTGACGATGGTTTCTACCAACACTCCTTGATCTTCTTCCCTCAGAAGCCTGGTGACTCCCTATTTTTCTCGAGTCTCTCTCCTTGTTGAACTTATTTTCTATTCTCTCCAGAATCTTCATCAACTTTAAGTTGAATTCTCCCTGCTTTTCCTTAACTTTCAAAGCTTCTTGCTATCTTCTTGGTGTGTTTGGGCATCTTTCTGCAATCTTTCAATGACTTTCATCATATGCCCTTCCTTATCTATCTCTTCTCCATGCCCATTGGAGTTTGACCCTTCAAATCCTAAATGAACATCCATTCCTTTTGCTTCATTCTCTGAACTGGAAGCATTTTGTGCTTCCCTCATTTCTTTACACTTAGTGGCAACTCTTTTCGATTCTGGCACTTGTAATGTCCCCAAGGTCGAGCCCAGTTGTAAATATGATGTATGAAATGAATTGTAAATATGTGTTATAGGCTAGTGAGCCAAGTTTGTATAAGCCGGTGGGCTTATGTGATTTTTAGGCCAGAGAGCCTAAGGGTTGGAGGCCAAGGGCCTGATTTTGTACTTGTATATATATGCGAAAACATTTAATAAAATTGTAAACACCGCCAGGTGCAGACCGACCACGATGAATGAGTGAAGGGGGACTGAGCTTCCATAGAGAAGGTAAGGGATTAGGGGCTGGAATGTGGGAAAAGGGGCTAAGTGTTTAGCCTAGGGGGGGCTTAACCCTAGGAATAATATTTTATTATTATTCCAAAAGAACATGTGCAATTTATATTTTTTTATCCTAAGTTCCTGACCAAGGGAAGCTGATGCGTGCTGGTGGAACACATGCAGTCTCTAGGGTGACAAGTGGCGACCCTGGTGCATGCGAATAAAACAGTTAGGGTGGATCGTGAAGGGGGTTCACTCTCTCATTCGAGCGGACTACCTGAGGGTGTACGGGCTCTGAGAAGTACAACTAACCCGAGCTCTGTAGAAAAACATCGTACACCTTTTGAACTGAAAAACCCGTGTATACCTCCGTACTGAACCAGAAGCCTGTGATCGATTCTAAAAGAGCCAGTTTCACCTCTATTTGAATCACAAAAATCTCATGTTGTGTCAGGAGAATCCGTGTGCATCCACTGCTCGAGATCAAGCTTCTGCGTGAGATCTTTGTCCCGAAGCCATGACCCTGAGCCATTTTTCCATTGCTGAGCCTGTGGAAAAATCCATGTCTATTTTTCCGTTAGTTGTGTGGCCACGTAGTGTTGGAATGCATGGGAAGTTTTTTGACCTATGAGTGATTCTCTCCAGGCGAGAGAGTGCACATAGGAAGGAGAGAACTCCTGGAAGGAACCCTTTAGCTGCCACAGAGCCCAGAGACTTCCAGTCCGGTCTGTTGCTATAACCCAAGGCAAGGGAGGCTAGCAGTCGAAGGACTATCCAGGTGACAGAGAAGATGTATCCTCCTGGGGTGGAACAAGCATGTGGGGAATGAGGGTTTGTGATCAATGAGTGTGGGTGGTTCTTGGGAGAGAATCCCTTCCTATGGTTGTGTGTTGTTTTTCCTGTAACCTCAGCCTAACCTAGGATTCCTTGTCTCAGGGTGGAGCTTAGTCCCAACTCGGGGGTAACCCACTACTGAGATGATGAGCAGTGTGGTCTAAGGTTGGGAGGTTCGTGGAAGGCCTGCACTTGGTTGGTGGATTCTACCATTGTTAAAAGATAAGTATCTGATTATGTTTTAATCATGTTTTGCATGACTCTACTGCTTATGTTATCATGATTTCCATTGTGTATATGAATTAGTATGAAACGCTATTGATTATTAATTATGGCAGTAACTCATATGAATACTCTGTTTAGAATGTGTTTTATTTGTTTAAATTCATGTGGATTATATAATACCTGTATGAGTTATGTACCAAGTGGTGTTAAAGTTTCATTTTAAGAGCGATTAACACATGGTAGCTGAAAAAGTTGCACTAAAGTTAGGTATCAGAGCCAAGGTTTCGACACTGAGCCTAGATGGGCCAGTGGAGCGGTCTTTGGACTGAGAATGCGAGAGGAATTGGGTCTGGAAGGCCAATTTCATACCTTGGTTTGCTCCAAAGTCTCAAGGAGTTACTTGACGAGTTTTTAAGCTCAGGAGGTATAACGACGTTATGAAACCGCAGCCAGTGTGGTATAACTCCACAGGGAGAGAGGACTCCACACCAGAAGTGTTGGAGCTTTAGGATCTGTTCGGGAGGGAAGTTGAACGCTCGTGACCATCAGATCTGGAAAGTGTGCACGGGGTTTACAACCCTTTGGAGTTGCACAGGAGTGCAGAAATCACGATATGCGAAATCCCGAATTAGTCAAGACCATCCATCAGAAAGAACGCATGGGGAGCGATCAAATTTTCGCTGACTCGTAACTTGAAATGGTCAAATGGTGAGTTCATGAGAATTCCTGAAACACGAATTCATGATTGGATCATAACTGCCGATCTAAGAGAGATCTGGACCGTTAATTGTCCAGGAACAAATCGACGTTTTTGGAGATGGGAAGTGAGGAGAGGTGAACAACTCCGAAACCCAAAACCCCAAAATCTTGAAACAAACTACACTGTAGATCGTGGGGAAAAGAACTTGACTGTTGGATCAAGTAAGTTAAATAGACAATGATTTCGGGATTTCGGCAAATGGAAGTTCAAGATGTGTGGATGCATGAACTTCTGATGCCCGAAACCCCGAAACGCCGAAAGGATTTGTGTCGTAGATCTGAGAAAGATCTGACCATTGGATTTTACTAGGAATGAACATGGACACATGGAGATGTACCACGTGCCAGTGGGTCGAGAAGAAAAGTGAGAGTGGTGGGACCCAATGACGTCATTAAAAGCGACGTGTACCCTCATGAACGTGCCACGTGCCACTGTGGTTGTGGGTGACCACTGTGCTATGTGGGCCCGGAGGGTAAAGTAAATCAGAATTTCGGAAGTCGGGGGCTGGAAAGGAAATCAAGTCTGAAAGCCTTGTGGACTGAAAACCCGAAGTCCTGAAATCTCCGAAGATAGAAGAATCGTAGCGGATTTTAAGGACGACAACTATGTTGTGGGCCCGGAGAATAAGGAAACTGGTTTTTCAAAATTCGGGAATTGAAATGATAAAAGGTTGGGAGTCACTGCAAAATGAACTCCTGGGTGCCGAAAACCCAAAGTCCTGGGTACCGAAAACCCAAAGGCCCGAATGTCCCGAAATGCCGAAAATGAAAGTTTCGAAGACCCGAAAATTGCAGAGCCAAATGAGAGCTCAAAAAA
>JZKD02S1972573.1:314146-328527 GCA_000966675.3 Picea glauca | reverse complement strand
TATTCTATTTAGATTATTGTATGTGTGTGTTTAAGCATGTTTCTTTTTGAATAATCCTTGATTTCAACCTTTATATTAAGGTTTGGGTACTTATATGTGATATATAGTTTTATTTTTTTTTTATAATGATGACCAACTTCTCATGTTAATTGAGTGAAAGTAACCACAATTTACTTTAATATTATAGACTTTTCATATATAGTGAATGTTGTTTATTGATTAATGTATAATTGATTACATAATGCATAATACATTAGTATACATATTAATGATTCAAGAATGTCTCCATAATGAATAAGTAAAGTATGATGTTCTAACCCTTAAATTAAACATGTGACGAAAATAAGTGATACCTAAATGAATGATATGATTGATGCATAGATTTTGATGGTTAATATTGAATAATTGAAACATGTATGTATGTGTATGGATTATGAGCACAATATTTATGATATAGATCGAGTTAAGAAAGTTGAAAATATTTGTACATCATGGGATGTGAAACCCATGATGGAATGATCACAAAATATGGGATAACAATAGAAAATTACCTCCACTAAACTTATACAACATAAATTGGAATTATGTGTACCACTTCACGCTAGAGAGGCATGTAAATAAATGAAGTTTACAAGCCTTATAATTGAAAAAAGTCAAATACAACCTTTGTTAAATATTATAAGTTTTAATGCTTTCTACAATCACCCATGCAATGGGTTTATATACCATGCATGAGTCACAAAGACTAATCTCATCATAGGGGCATATGCCATGGTGAGTGGTATCACTCATGCATTAAGATTGTGAAAAACAAGTGTTATGAGTCATTAGGGATTGATTGAATATCATAGCGGTAAGAGGGGGAAACTAGGTTACAAAGAAAAAAATATTGAAGTAATAAAATTGATGTTTTATATATTTTATTTTCATTATTATATAATCACTTTGCATTACATGTGATTCCATCAATAATCAAGAGTTATTCATAGATTTGAAGATAGAAAAAATGGTATTATATCTATCTATCTATAAATACTTTTTGCACTGAATGGTTGAGTGCTATGAATTATATGCAAGAGGTGATGGGGTCACAACAACAGGTTGATGCCTTTATCGATATTATTGGACCTTATAGATATTATTGGACCTTATTCAATATTATCATCAAATTATATTACCAAAACTAGAACTAGAAACTTTATCTTTCAAACCATATTTGAAATGAAAATATACAATATCTATCCAAATATAAAACAATCATTTTTTAATTTTAATTTTTAAAAATAATTTAATTAAAAAAAATAAAAAAATAATAATAATATATAATATCTATCTATATATAACAATTAATTCCATTCAAAAAAGAAATTAAACGTCAATACAGTCCCTTCTCTTTTCTCTCATATCTATTTCTTATTTCTCCACCTTTATACTTTCCATTATCTTATATTCTAATATTTCATATTACATGTTATGTCTATTTGATTTATTTGTGTATATTATTTTTATTTCACATTTGTTTTTTTAATTTTATATTATATTTCTTTTCATTCTTATTTTTCTCTCATATCTATTTCTTATTTCTCCACCTTTATACTTTCCATTACCTTGTATTCTAATATTTCATATTACATGTTATGTCTATTTGATTTATTTGTGTATATTATTTTTATTTCACATTTGTTTTTTTAATTTTATATTATATTTCTTTTCATTTTTATTATTGATTATTTATCAATTTGGTTAAGAAGACAAAATAAATAAATAAATAAAAATAAATAATTAATATAACAAGTGAAAAAAAAATAGGAGACAAATAGAAGATAAAAATTTAAAAATAATAAAAATAAAGTATGAAATCAATTGAAGTGAATGTGGAGAAAAGGTAGTTTGGAGAGATAAGAAAAATAAATATAACATATAGTATGAATTTGTACAATAGAAGATAATGGTGAGTACAAGTATGGGGAAATAAAAAAATAAGATACAAAGATAAAGAGAATAAGGAAGGGATTGTATTAATGGAATTGGTTGCTAAGTGATTGTTTGATTAGGATCATAGATCCAAATTAATTTTAAGGTCAATTCTTATTTTTTTAACTAAAAGTTTTTTAGTACTTATTTCATTTATATGATATAAGAATAAGTTAGACATCAAATTGGTGTATGAGACTCTCTTATACATACATACCATATCCCCTATATATATTTGAACCTATGATCTTTTAAGAGAAAACACATGTTCTTGACCATTAGACCTATTCAAGTTATATTACAATCACTATATATCCTACAACATTAATATGTGTCCTACAACTTTTTTATTTTGTTAAATATCCAAAAAAACGTATAATAATAAATGAGAAAATTTAACCTCAAAGAAAAGAAATATAACTATATAACATGGGAAACATGTGCAAGCTTAATTTATTCTATATATATATAGCATCATAATATGAGCAAGGTGAAAATATTATATAAAATTTATTATGAATGGTTCGCTATAAAACTTTCATATTCAAACATGAACTTGATCATGTTCAATAAAATATATGAGTTTTTCATCATTTATACTTTGAATATTATTGGAATATTTTGAATATTTTTGAATATTATTGGAAGTGTTAAATATGTTCTATCTTTATAATTATTTCAATTTTTCCTTTTTTAAATTTAGATAGTATATGATGATATTTCAATGTATTTTTTTTATTTTTTTTTAGCATACCTAATTTCGAGACAAAGTTCCTCCTATAAAAAAGTATACAGAGTAATGAGAGTCAGTATGCTTATATATGTGTGTGTGTGTGTGTGTGTGTGTTTAAGCATGCTTCTTCTTGAATAATCTTTGATTTCAGACTTTTGTATTAGGAATTGGGTACTTATATGTGATATATAGTTTTATTTTTTATAATGATGACCAACTTCTCATGTTAATTGAACCATAATTTACTTTGATACTATCGACTTGTCATATATAGTGAATGTTGTTTATTGGTTAATGTAGAATTAATTACATAATGCATAATACATTAATATACATATCAATGATTCAAGAATGCCTCCATAATGAATAAGTAAAGTATGATGTTCTAACTCTTGAATAAAACATGTGATGAAAATAAGTGATATCTAAATGAATGTTATGATTGATGCATAGGCAGTTCATAGGTTAGAAATTCTCATAGCTTCGAACGGGCCTGCTCACACCCAGAAGCGGAAACCTGGGTGGTGAGAATGTGCTCTACAAAGGCGAAAGAGAGACATTGCCCCCATGGGGAATTTAAGAGCAATTCACTTTGGCATTGAACTTATTGAGCCCCACCCACCTTTCGACACTTGACCAGTGATTAAACCTCTACTCCACATAGAGAAACAACCGACATAGCCTTTCATCAGCCAGAGCCAGACATTGAAAACAAAAGACGATGATACTCGCATCTCAACGTTTCACTTTTCCATTGTAATTTGTAATCTATGCAATCCTCACCTTTCACCTTCTGACAAAATACGAATGTCTTTTCCTTAAGCCAAGTCCAACAGATGGAATCAACCTTTGATGGTTAATATTGAATAATTGACACATGTGTGTATGTGTGTGCGCATTATGAGCACAAGATTTTTTATATAGATCAAGTTAAGAAAGTTGAGAATATTTGTACATTATGGAATCTAAAACCCATGATGGAATGATCACAAGATCTTCTAAATATGGGATAACAATAGAAAAGTACCTCCACTAAACCTATACAAGATAATTTGGAATTACTTGTACTACTTGAGGCTAGAGAGGCATGTAAATAAGTGAAGGTTAGAAGCCTTATAAATGACAAAAGTCAAATAGGTCTTTTGAGAAATATTATGACTTTCAATGATTTCTACAATCACCCACACAATGGGTTTATATATCGTGCATGAGGCATAAAGACTAATCTCATCATATGGTCATATGCCATGGTGAGTGATATCACTCATGCATTAAGATTGGGAAAAATAGGTGTTATGAGTGATTAGGGATTAATTGAGTATCTGAGTGACAAGAGGCGAAAACTAAGCTACAAAGGAAGAAATGTTGAAGTAATAAAATTGATGTTTTATATATTTTATCTTCATTATTATATAATCACTTTGCATTACATGTGATTCCATTAGAGTTACTCATAGATTTCAAGATAGAAAAATGGTATTATATATATCTATCTATCTATCAATAATTTTTGCAGCCCCATGGGATAGCTTGAATGGTTGAGTGTTATGAATTATATACAAAAGATAATGGGGTCACAACCACAAATTGACTACCTTTATAGATATTATTGGACCTCATTCAATACTCTCACTGAGTTATATTACCAAAAATGGAACTAAATAGTTTACCTCTCACACCATCACCATCTTTGAAATGAGGTATATACATGAAGGATTTCCCGAAATATATATTCTCCACTCACATATATATTAAATAACATATATTAAAAATGTATTAAATAAAATAACCAAGAAGTAAAGTATGTATGTCATATATAAGACAAGTGAAATAATATATGAATTTGGTCAACAAAAGGGTAGTTTGAGGATTTAATGCATGTTAACAAATAAAGTGTGGTAATGGTGTGTCTAAGGGGAATAATCGGAGAAATTTCATATCTTCGGAAGGAAAAATGGAAGGACCATGGTTACTCCTATTTCTCTTATGTTTTTCCTCTATGTTTCAAGTGAGAGTTTGTTTTGAACAATAAAGGGAATATTGTTGGTTCATTTTCTAAATCAATATATATGAGACACACTCAATTGGTAATATGGAGGAGAAGGTTGAAGGATTTATGTTAAACAATTGGGAAAGTAGGTATAGTTTAATAAGAGGTAGGTTCGATGGTTTTCAAGTATCTGATTGAGAGTACCAAACGTTTTTCTTCACTAGGGAGTTTAAAGTTGTAGATGTGGAAAGGTAATTGTATTCGAGTTTATGTATATAATTCATTTATCATGTTATACATGATAAGTATTAAATTTCATATCAAAGCATACAATATTAACAAATGTGAACTAGCAGAGAATCCTGAGTTGCAGAGCAACTGCAAGCTAGGGTTTGACAATCACGAACATAGTAGAGAACAACATGAGAACCAAAGGGGGGTAAGGGTACCCCCTTATACAAACAGGTAGTGGTAGACAGAGGGAAAGGTCCAAGAGGCATAGCTTTCAAGGCACCAGTGACATGCACCTTGGGATTAGATCCGGAAAAAGGTCAGGAAAGGAACTAGGGCAAAAGCGAGTGAATGGGAGAAGAAGCCAGAGAAACTCATAGTGAGGTGCAAGACACAGAGAAGGCCAACAAGGCAGAAGGGTGCAACATGTGAAAACCCAAAACAACAATGATACTCAAGGTGATACTGGAGGATTCACAAACACAACTCTACAGAGACCAGATGAAGATGCATGCGCTAATATGAAATTTCATGGGTTTGTGGCCCATAGAAAGAACGTTGCACAACTGGATTGAATACCATTGGAAGCCAAACAAAGAAGTGGAGCTCCACCTGGGGGCTCGAAACGCTTCTTCACAGCAATATTCATGAACCTGGAGGATAGGGATAGAGTCTTTGAGGGAGGGCCATACTTCCATGCCTCAACAGGACTGTACATGCGGCCATGGAAGGAAAACTTCTCCCCAGAAAAAGAGACTTTCAAAAAGGTGTCGGTCTGGCTGAGATTTTATTCCTTACCTCTAGACTATTGGTTACCCTCTACTTTCGAAGAAATAGGAAACAAACTGGGTAAATATGTGAAGACTTCAGAAGCCACCTTAAAAGGGAGATATACATCTTATGCAAGAATTTGCATAGAAATGGATGTGTCGGGAGCACTCCCAGAAGCCATAATTATGAAATTCAGAGATGAGGAATGGATCCAAAAAATAGATTATGATCAGATCCCATTCAAATGTAAAATATTCCATGAACATGGCCACCTGATCAAAGAATTCCCTCTTAATAAAAAACAAGAAGCGAAAAACCCCAAAACACAACAAGATGAGGACGGTTTTATAAAACCAAACCCCATAAGTAGAGAAAACAAAAAGCAGAGCATAACCCTAGTAGTAAGTAACCCAGAGACCTGGAATAAACAGAAGGAAGGGACAAAACCAACAAATGGGAAGAAAACGAAAATGATTCAACAAAAGCTCAAGAAATCAAAGAACAAGCAACAAACAAGCCCACTGATCAACTAAGTAATAAGAAGGAATAGGGGAGTTGCACAAACCCAATGGATGGATAAATCAGAGATGACAACACCCCCATGCAATATGTAGAAGGAGATGTGGAAATGACCCCAAGAGAAGTAGGTATAGAAGATCTTGATCTTAGAGACCTTGTGGAAAGGGAAGGGATAGATCTCCCGAACATACTGGAGAAATGGAAAAGACAGGGAGTAGACAATGTACCAACAGAGAAACTTGACTACATTCAGTACCTCTTTCTCCTAAGGGAGGAAGCCAAAGCCAGAGGACTAAAGCGCACACATGGGGAGATTGGACACCTAGGAGTCAAATCTAGCGAGGGACAACCACATCTCTCACCCAAGAAGACACAGAGGAAAAAAGGCAGGAAATCAAATAGCATAGCCCTACAGGAGCTTGGAGCACTACTGATAAACTCGAGTAAGATCAAGAAACTCTTCCCAAACACCCCCCCACATGTTTAAATGAAGTTTATAACCTGGAATATAAGAGGCCTAAACATCCCAAGAAAGAAAAGAATCCTTAGGACTAGATTAAAGCAAGAACAACCGGATCTCTGTTTCATACAAGAAACAAAATGAAATACAGACAGAATGGAGGAAATCAGTAAACAAGAATGGCGCAAGTAAAAGATGGTGGCTATCGAGGGCCACCAAATGGTAGGAGGAATCCTCACCTTGTGGAACCCATAAGTACTGAGCCTAATAGAGGCTGAAGCGACCAGGCACACCCTTACGATTTGCATGCAAATCATTGGGAACACAGAGGTGATTCTATGAACTAATGTGTATGGGCCCTAGGTGTCAGAGGAAAAGAGAGGAATGATACAAGACTTAGAAGACCTTAAAACCTGATCCAACAACCTCCAATGGATCCTGGCAGGGGACTTCAACATCATCACATCACTTGCGAATAAAAAAGTAGGTACAAGAAGATTGGATAGGGATGTGAAGGAATTCTCAAAGTTCATAGACATAGTGGAGATGGTAGACCTCAAAACTAATAATGGCCAGTTCACCTGGGATAATAAATGGATGAACCAGTATCAGGTAACAACCAGACTCGACAAATTCCTAGTATCAGAGTCAATCATTATATAGGGGCTAACCTTAGATTGCAACATCCTCCCATTGGGGGGATCTGATCACTAGCCAGTGCAACTGGAAGTAGGTTTCCAAACCACACCAAAGAATGGACCCTTCAAATTTGAGAAATTCTTGATTGAACACTCGACTTTCAAAGAAAGAATCAAATAGTGGTGGCGGGAGGAGGAACCAGAGAAAGGGACAAGGACGTTCAAACTCTATAAGAAACTAAATTATATCAAACATAGGTTCAAGGAGTGGAGCAAGGACACTTTTGGGAACATAAACCAAGAGAAAAACAACATAGAGGAAAAAATGAAAAAACCCTAGGAAACATGCATTTCAGAGGGCTATACGGAGGAACGGAAAAAATGAAGATATTTAGATGACCCGGGAATGGGAAGCTTGATGCCAGCAGGAAGAAACACTTTGGCGACAAAATTCCTGTGTCAAATGGCTAAAAGAAGGAGAAAAGAACACCAAGGTTTTTCATAGAGAAACCATGGCCAGAAGAAACCATAACAAAATCCTGAATATTAAGGACCAAGATAGAATAGAGCGAGAGTCACATAAGGAGATCAAAACTACTCTGGTAAACCACTTCCATGAGATATCCCAGGAACCCAACCAAGACAAAACAAAGGCCATACAAATGATAATCCAGCATATCCCCCGCTTGGTCACCGAGGAACAAAATAAAAACCTGAAAAAACCCATTGTGGAGGAGGAAATTGACCAAGTACTCCAGGAAATGCCCAATGGGAAAGCCCCAGGTCCATATGGCTTCACAGTGGAGTTTTTCAAAGCCTGATGGGAAATTGTCAAACATGGCGTTTATAGGGTGTGGAAGACTCTAGAAGGTCAGCCTCCATTCCAAAAGTTCTCAATGCTACAATGATTACACTAATCCCCAAAGAAAATGAAGCCAAAACCCCAGATCGATATAGACCTATAGCACTGTGCAACATGGTTTATAAGATAATCTCCAAAGTTATAGTAAATAGATTGAAACCCCTCCTACCCACACTGATCTCATAGGAATAGGAAGGCTTTGTGGAAAGAAGCAAGATAATGGACAATATTATTCATGCCCATGAGATGATCCATACCTTGAAGCTTTGGAAGAGAGGGGGAATGATAATACAACTAGACGTAGAAAAAGATTATGAAAAAATTAGTTGGCACTATATGGTCAAGACCTTGGAAGCCTTTGGTTTCACCCAACACTGGATCAACTAGATAGTCAGTCTAGTTTCCACAACAAGCTACTCACTTCTAATAAATGGAGCCCCTACCAAACCCTTCTATCCCATGAGAGGCATCAGACAAGGAGACCCGCTATCCCCCTTCCTCCCCTTCCTTTTCATTATGATGATGGAAGGTCTCAGTTGAAGCATTAAAAGCACAACTGCAATAGGTGAAATAACAGGTATCAAACCTTTCAAAAATTTCCCTACTTCCACGCACCAACAGTTCATGGATGACACCTTACTTCATGGAATACCCATGGTCAAGGAAGAAAGATCCTACAAACAAATCCTAGAAGAGTTTGGAGAAGCCTCGGGTGCAGAGATCAATCATTCCAAATCCATGATCTTCTTCTTCAATACCAACCCCGCAATCCAAAATAATTTAGAAAACATCCTGGGCTTTGAATGTAGAGCACTCCCAACTAAGTACTTGGGTATACCCATGACAAAAAAAGCCTACAAAATGTCCACTTGGGAAGGAATAATCAACAAATTACAGGAGCGCATAAAAAACTGGACTTATAGATACCTCAACCTATCCGAAAGACTTATTCTGACCAAGTCTGTTTTGCAAGAAATCCCAACCTTCATGATGTCCAGTTTCACAACCCCCAAGGGGATACTACAAAAAGTAAGAACCATCCAAAGGGACTTCCTATGGTGAGGAGAATAAATAAGGAAAAAATGGGCCTTGGTGGCTTGGGAGAAGGTCTATAAAGCAAAAATCAAAGGAGGTCTAGGGTTACAAGACCTGCAAGTGACCAATGACGCCTACGGGGTGAAATGATGGTGGTGTTGGGTCAAAGAAACTAATACACCATGGGAAAACCTGTGGAAGGAAAAGTATGCCTTGGACATAAACGACTAGGACAGAGTCCGCTTCAAAGGAACCAAGGAAGGTTCAACCATATGGAACCTAGCCTGGCACAACAAACCATGGATTTAGACATACAACTTTTTGGATGTAAGGAATGGCAGAACAACTAGATTTTGGGAGGACGCATGGCAACATGAACCCAGAATGGAGAAACCAGATAGGGAGGCACTCCAACAGGATCTGATCGCGCAAGGTAAAACCATATTCTACCATTACTGGAAACAAGAAACAGATCACAACAAATGGATAATCTGGAGCACTCTCACCCCACAAAATAGAGCCCAAACCACAACAACAATAAAAGAGGTGGAGGAGGAATTGGGGAAACAAAAAATCGTAGTCATGGAAGGAAATGACCAGTTGAGATGGGGACAAAAATATGGTGGGTAATTCAATCTCAAAGAACCCGACACTATATAGAGGACCAGGACCAAAAAGACCCGATGCAACAATGGGATAAGCTTTGGAACAACCCTTAGTGGCCAAAAATAAAAATTTTCCAATGGTTAATACTCGACAACCGAATTCTAACTTGGGAAAACCTAAAGAAAAGAGGATTCATAGGTCCTTCCAAATGCCACCTCTGTCAAGAAAAGGAGGAAAAAATGAACCATCTCCTTAACAAATGCACCTACACAACAAAAGTCTAGGATTGGGCGATAGGTATATTCCGACAGTCAAATAGGATCTGAGGTAACATCTCCCCAACTATCAATACTTGGAAAGAAAATTACAGTGAAAATGAAGAGGTGAACCTCTGCTAGACCCTCATCCTGGGAATGATCATATGGGCAATATGGAAGGAAAGGAACCGATGCATATTCAACAACCAAATCTGGCTAGAAGGGAATATCAAGGAAACAATAATCTCCATGACAAAAGAAACGGTACAGAGCCGCAACTTCCAGACAGGAAGAGCACAACTCATAGAACAGGACTCCCAAATTCTAGAAGCCTTCCACCTGAAAGATGGACTCAACCCCAATCTAGTAAGACGGCGGGAAAAGAGATCATCAATAGGTGGGAGAGAGAAATTAACAACACACGCAAGGGAAAATCCTAGACATAACTAATTAAATAAGCATACGGGATAAGGGACCCAGGGGCTATGTAGCCCAGAACAAACCTCTACCACAAAATGATGGAGGAGGCCTCGCAAACAAAAAGTTGGATAGGAAAGATGAACGCTGACCGGAAAGAGACCAATAGGGAGACTATTAGGGACCACAAGAAGGTGCTCACAGAAATTCTGAAATGCCTCAACAAATTGGAGGCTAGTGTAAAAAGACTAGCGGAGGACCAGAGGAGCCAAAAGGAAAAAATGGAACGAATGGAAGGCCAATTCCACCTTTACCTACGCTATGTCCACCACATGGAAATCAATCCACTAGACCGGAGTGGAACACCATCTTGTATCAGGAATATGTGCACGGTGGAGCTGAGGAAGGAGAATGAGGAAAGAAAGGATGGCGACGTAAGACATCCCATCATCCTAGACTAGTGTAGGTTCAGCCCCAGGTCAAGTTGTTTTTAGTATAGGAGCTACCCCTGTTATTTTGGTTATATTTTATGTATATGTTATGGTTTAGTCTTTCAAACTGGTTTACAAAGGACTGGTCCGGTTTCCCTTGGTGGCGGCCTAGCCCTCCCCCTGTTATCTGAGACAACGCAACTCCGAGATCCCTGATCTGGTTTCCTTTTTGGTAGATCAAGGGATTCCCCTTGTCTTTTTTTGTATCATTTTATTTTGAAAAGCATGTAGATATGCTTAGTCTCATCACTTGCATTTTTGATAATTTGATAATTAGATGTTTAATTTATATATATCCCTTGATAATATCTCTTTAAATTATGTTTTTATTATCATAATATAAATAAATTAAGAAAATATATATATATATATATATATATATATTCTTAATTTCTTTATATTATGAAAATAACAACATAATTAAAAGGGATATTATAATATTTAATATGGTTTTAGGAGAACCACTTGTTAGTCCTCAAGATGTTCCCAGTTGTTGAAGGAATGATGCCAATGATACCTTGATTCAAAACTCATAAAAAGGGTTTTAAGGATACCTTGGTTTATAAAGGGTGATATGCATAAATACTCATTTCTCATGGCTCTTTAAAATGTCCAAAAAAGACAATTGTGTGTGCCTTAGACTAACATGAAAAATTTATCCTTTGTGTACTAGAATTTCGAGGATGAAATAATAGGTGGTTGTGTGGAAACAAAAATTCACAAGTAATATCAATTTGAGATAAATCTTACGAGGAGAGGAACATACTGAGCATTCAAGAATTCAGTGGTTACCACAATTTATGCATTCTAATTTGAATTACTACATTTTAAACATCTTATTTCTTAATACATCCATATAACAAACATTCTTCATTCATTATGAATACTTCAAACAATATATGAAACAATATTGGTCAAGAAACTATAACCAATCTCATTCATCAAGGAATATATAATACCCCTAGGCCAAATGCCAATTGTAATGTACATATAGGCTCATGAGACAACTCATTTTGGGCTAGACTACCTTTGTATATGTATTTTGAGGCTAGAGTGACTTCATGATTATTAGGCTGGAGAGCCATATGCTAAAATGCGAGTGATCCTGTCATTGTAATATGTAATCACACTCCGATATTAATAAAATGAATCACCATTGCAGACTCACCAGAAAGAAAGATATGAGGGACTAGAACTCCACTAGAAAAGTAAAGGGGGGATAAGAGTTTAGGAAGAGGGGCTAAGCCAAGGGGGATTAAGAGAAAAGGAATATCATATTAATATTCGTATAGTCTAAGTTATGTATATAAGCACATCCTAAGTTTCTAAAAGTGGGGGAACATACCACAAGTGGAGCCTAAGGTAGTTCTCAACATGACAAGTGTCAAGTGGGGAACATGCATATAAAAAGTTGGAACTTAGTACATTTTCTACCATTCTTACCATCATTATGTCACTCACTCTTCCAATACATACTCCCTACATCCATCATCCATACATGTACTTGGGAAGCTTTGTAGTTTTTTTCAACAAGTAACTTGGATAATTTGAGTTGAAGAGGCGGGTTGTCAACCCCATGTGCTATTGAAGAAGCAAGTTTCTAGGGCTATGAGCATTCTCTCGAATTGAGATAATGGATGGGAATTGTATTCCCTGTGTACCATGTTGAAACTACAGAGATCTGAGACTTCTTTTATGGCATGTTGTTGAAGCCCTACAAGGGAAGTGGGGAAGCTAAAGGACTATTGAGTAGAGAAGGGAAACACTTCCTGGGGTGGGACAAGCTATTGGGAATGAGAGGTTGTAGGCTGGTTGTTGGAGTTGGCATCATTGTCTGAGTACTTTTGTTGTTTGTTGGACCTTATCCTAGCTTAGGAATCCTTTTTTAGGGTTTATTTTATAGCCCCAACTCGAAGATGACCTGTTGTTGAGATTTATGAGTTGCAGAGTCTATGGATGGGAGGAACATTTGCGGTCTACATGTAGTTGGTGTCTTATTTACACAAGACAATTATCTATTATGTGCTTGTTTTAATTATTATGTGCTTATTTATGTATTTTTTATTATGGGTATTTACTATTATATTTATACTTAAGCTTATATGATGTTAGAAATGAATTTACATTCATATGTAGAGAAATTAAGTAATTTAATGGCACAAGAGTTGGAATTTTGGTGTGGCATAGTCTAGCTTGGGGTTAGGGATGCTACAATGTGGTATCAAAGCCCCAGTTTTGAAATTGATCCTACATGGGTTGAGTTAACATAGTGTTAAGGTTTTTATAAAAATTACATAAAAAACAATTTTCATAGGATGTCTTTGATATGTTTGATGAAATTGTTGTGGAAGAATTGGTAAAACAATCCCCAATTTTGAAACACAATTTAAAGAAATTCATGCCCATAATGGTTAATATGTCATGCATGGATGTATTAAATTTTATACATGGAAAAATTGGCCATAATGAATCTTATTATAGAGTTTTCGATGGAACTTGAGGAATAAATTAGGAATTGGGGTAAAATTGGCCAAAATCCCCAAATATTACAGTTAAATTCACGGGGAATGCGACATGGAAGAGTAAAATTTAGTTTCCATATGGTCAAATTCATATGTATAGAGACAAAATTGGCCATGGTTATCTTGGATGCAGAGCTTCAATGGAAGTGTAACGATCCGCCTCGTTACGACAACCGTTTTAGTGATAGGTGCAAATTTTTTTTTTTGTGTGGGTGCGCGCATAAAGAAGTAGCAACATAATGAATTGTACGATGCCACTCGACTAACAACAAGACTCAATCACGAGGTTCAGCACAAGAACGTTGAACGCCTCAACGAGGACTACCACAAACACAACCATAGGCAGAGGTGCACAACGCAGACACTCTGCGAAAAGTAAAACTGACCACTAAATACGACTGACCTCCCGCCCGTCCTACCCTGCAAGGTTAGGACCTCCAAGACACATAATCAACGCTCAAGCCCGGTTTCCCATCGTCTTTAACCATTTAAGGTCTCAGGGCTGGCGACTGTTCTGAGGAACATGGAGGTGTCTACATCCCACCCGACACAACAGGCCAAGCAACCAACTGACCACAATCAAGTACAACATAACTAAGAAGAACAAGTGCGCCCCTTACGGAGAGCGCACGACAAGGACTCGGACAATGAACGTTAAATTAATGACAAGGCAATGTCTAAGACTCCTCCGTGAATGAATACTAGCTAGATTCTCCATATTATCTCACTTGGCCTCCACGAGTAATACCCTACCTTACCGTGACCTTACACTATTGCGTTAAAACATCATCAAGGCATTCAACTTAACAATTATTAGCAATGCAACTAACTGGTATTATTGTTGCAGTGAACATTATTAACATTTGCGCCTTAAA